>JANHFL010001592.1:178560-196319 GCA_032468155.1 Oxyrhabdium leporinum | reverse complement strand
GAGGCCCACAAGGCCCGAAATGCGGCACAGGGGGATGCAGTGCCCCCCCGTGCCCCATTTTGGCTCCCAGGGGGCTTTGGGGAGGCCCACTAGGCCCAAAACGGGGCATGGGGTGGCCACACCCACCCAGTCACATGACCAATAAGCCACGTCCATAGAACCAGTAGTAAAAAATTTTGAATCCCACCTCTGTTCCTTGCCCTTTCACCACCTATGGCTACCACATCGAAGTGCAAAAATCCAGATGACCCACAAGTTAGCAGATAAGAGGTCCTGAAAAAAATCTAAGCTACTGTTGCCCTTGGAGGCTCTGTGGATTGATAAAACTCAAATCTGGTACAGGTTGTCCTCAACCTAACAACTACAATTCAAACCAATTTTATGTTGTTACATGAGACAGTTGTTCAGTGAGTTTTGCCCCATTTCACAACCTTTCTTGGCACAGTGGTTAAGTGAATCAATGCGGTCGTTAAGTTAGCAATATGGTTGTTAAGTGAATTTGGCTTCCCAATTGATGATTTCCTTGTCAGTAGGTTGCAAAAGGGGATCACGTGATCCTGGGACACTACAACCATCATAAATATGAACCAATTATCTGTCTGAATTTTGATCACATGACCATGGGGATGCTGCTACGGTTGTAAGTGTGGGAAATGGTCATAAGTCATAAATGAAAGGTAAGCAGGATACCATGTTACTCTAAGGAGAGATAGGAACTTTGCTATGATCTGGCTTCCATTCATCTTTACATACCTGTGGAGCGCCATACATATATAAAACAAGGGCTTCATGTTTAGGTATCACACACCAAGCCTTTTGCCATGTTTTAGATTTTTCCAAATACTGTAGAAAACTACATATCACACTATTTCCCGACACTTCTGCTGATTCAATCTGTAGAGATAAAAGGAAGGTGGTTGAAGAATTCTAAAAGATCATTATAATTGTTTATAATTTCTCAGACAGTAATTGGTAAGGAATAAAATTGTAGCAAATTAAGTAACAAAAATGAAAGAGAACGATCTTGCACCCAACTGCTGGCTTGGTATTTTACTATTTATCAAAGAAGCATGACATGGAAGCATTGCAATCTTGCGGAAATAGAATGAAATGGAAGAATTGCTGACCTTTTACAAAATATTTAATAATCAATCAGTTCCAAGGAACATTTTCTTCATTTAACTCAAAGTGCCATTTAGAAGAAGTCAAAAAGGGAACTCATAAAGTAGTTGATAACAAAAGGCTTTTTCTTCCCTCTGGCTTCTTCTGATGTGCTTCTTGAAAGTAGTTATGTCAAGTTTGCACAAAGTAAACAAACCACTAGGAGTAGGTTTGCCTCTAAACAGCAGTCGATGTGGGTTTGTTGCACCAAAACAATCATTGGATATAATAAAGAAGCAATAATGGCCTTTTAAAAATAGCTGATAGAACAAGCAGCATTGGAAACTCCAATTGAATTGTTAAAACTTAAACTTAAAAGCATATTTGCAACATTGGAAGGTTGGATTTTTTTTAGTAAAGTCTGGCCCTCTGCTAAATGTTGTCACTTTTCTTTCTCTCCTTCTTCTTCTCTACTTTTAACAACCAAAGCTACGTCCACTGAAAATCCAAAAAATACTGTCATTTTCAATACATAAAGAATCATGTTTGAGGAACCAAAATTGGCAAGAAGATGGAGACTTTGTATTTCTGCATAGGGTGCTAAATTACAATTTGCACTGAGCACAGCCATTATGACCAACAGAAATGCTGGGATTTAGCTAGTCCAAATTAGGTCGATTTCATGAATGCCATCAGAGGCAGCATATTTTAAAATGGTTTGTTGGCACACAATACATGAGTCATGTGCAGTTTTCTGTATGCAAACATACATTTAACCTTCGGCCAGTTAGTTCTCATCAGTCCCTTCCTTATAGAATGCAATTTTAAATAAATATGAGAAATATCAATGTCATTTTAACAGAATTACAGAATTGGAAGGGACCTTGGAGGTTTTCTAGCACAACCCCTCTGCTTGACCAGGAGACCCTATTCCATTCCAGACAAATGGATGTCCAGTCTCTTCTTAAAAGCCTTCATTGATAAAGCACCCAAAATTTTTGAAGGCAAGCTAGTCAATTGTTCTCAGTGTTAGACAATTTCTCTTTTAGTTCTAGGTTGCTTCTCTGCTTGATTAATTTCCATCCATTGCTTCTTGTCTTGCCTTCAGGTGCTTTGGAAAATAGGTTGATTCCCTCTTCTTTGTGGCAGCTTCTCAAATATTGGAACACTGCTATCATGTCCCTCCTAGTCCTTCTTTTCAATAGACTAGACAAACTCAGTTCCTATGTTCTATACTGCCTATGTTCCCACTTCTTTGTATATTTGTCCTCCAGCCCCCTATCCATCTTTGCTGGTTTTCTCTGCACTCTTTCCAGAGTCTCTATTTTATCATATGGTGATCAAAACTGGATGCAGTATTAGAATATGTGTGATCTTACTTTTAATTTAATAAATCATTTTATTAAAATATTTTAAGTTAATGAAATGGGGACAGGCAACAAAGAAACAAAGCAATGTAAAATAAGCAATCAACAAGATTAAACACTTTAATTCTTTAAACTTCATACCTCCAAGATTCCTCTTTTTTTCTTTTCTTCACTATCAGTGCACCCTGTTATAATGTGATAGCAATCTTTACAGACTTTGTTCAGCTTATTGCCATCATACTCAAGATGAGCTTTGTAATCAGAACATTTCCAGCAAACCACCTTAA
Source organism: Oxyrhabdium leporinum (assembly GCA_032468155.1). Lineage (NCBI taxonomy): Eukaryota > Metazoa > Chordata > Lepidosauria > Squamata > Cyclocoridae > Oxyrhabdium > Oxyrhabdium leporinum. The sequence continues at coordinate 193,564 of JANHFL010001592.1, read as the reverse complement.
GAAAAATAAGGGAAAACTGAGTTACTTTGGAACATCATTTCCAAACACCATTTGCCATGGTGAGATTCTTAATAAATGATTAATTTATTCTACAATGATAGCAGCCAAACATGAACTACATCCAATGTTCTAAAACACGACTCTTCAGGCAGTTAGTACTACTATCCAAAGAATAACAAAATAACAGAATTGGAGGAAACCTTGGAGGTCTTCTAGTCCAACCTCTTGCTCAGGCAGGAAACCCTGTATCATTTCAGACACATGGAAATTCTTAAAAATTTCCAGTGTTGGGGCACCCATACCTTCTGGAGGCAAGCTGTTCCACTGATTAATTGTTTTAACTATCGGGAAATTTCTCTTTGGTTCTAGGTCGTTTTTCTCCCTTATTAGTTTACATCCATTGCTTCTTATCCTGCCTTCAGGTGCTTTGGAGAATAAGCTGACTCCCTCTTTTTTGTGGCAGTCCCTGAGATATTGGAAAACTGCTATCATCTCACCCCTAGTCCTTCTTTTCATTAAACTACATATACCAATTCCAGTAACCATTCTTCATCGTTCTTGTTCTTCTCTGTACTTTTTCTAGAGTCTCAACATCTTTTTTGCAACATGGTAACCAAAGCTGGATGCAATATTCCTGTTTTATATATGCAATATATAAGTGTGATCTTACCAAGATATTATAGAGTGACAAACGTAATCAAAGAGCCACAAAAGAAGATAAGCATAATATTGACTTTAACTTTCAGTTGAGAAAAAGCTGTAAATTAACCAGTTCTCAGTATTAGATTTAGAATAACAGTGTTGGAAAGGACTTTGGAGGTCTTCTAGTCCAAACCCCTGCTTAGGCAGGAAACCCTACACAATTTCAGACAAAAGGTTATCCAATCTCTTCTTAAAAACTTCCAATGTTGGAGCATTCACAACTTCTGGAGGCAAGTTGTTCCATTGATTAATTGTTCTGTCAGGAAATTTCTCCTTAGTTCTTGGTTGATTCTCTCCTTGATTAGTTTCCATCAATTGCTTCTTGTCCTGCCCTCAAGTGCTTTGGAGAATAGCTTGACTCCCTCTTCTTTGTGGCAACACCTGCTATCATGTCACCCCTAGTCCTTCTTTTCATTAAACTAGACATATCCAATTTCAGCAACCGTTCTTTATGTGTTTTAGCCTCCAGTCCCCTAATCATCTTTGTTACTCTTCTCTGCACTCTTTCTAGAATATCAACATCTTCTTTGCATCATGGGGACCAAAACTGGATGCAGTATTCCAAGTGTGGCCTTACCAAGGCATCATAAAGTGGTATTAAAGCTTCACGTGATCTTGATTCTATCCTTCTGTTTATGCCACCTAGAACTGTGCTGGCTTTTTTGGCAGCTGCAGCACACTGCTGCCTCATATTTAAATGATTGTCCACTATGACTCCAAGGTCCCTCTCATAGTTACCACACTACTATTGAGCAAGGTACCACGTATACTGTGCCTATGCATTTCGATTTTCTTGCCTAAATGTAGAACCATACTTTTTTCACTGTTGAATTTCATTTTGTTGGATATCATGAACATTGGTATTGTGGTTCATTCAGGAATCCAAAAGTTTATTTCTGAGCATTAAGAACATGTTCACCAAAGTATCACTAGACTTGGGCAGTCAAAACATATACTGTATACCAAAAGTGCTGTGTACAAAAAAATATGAATATGTAGCTTAACATCTATGAATTACACAATTAAACATATCCGAAATAAAATTCTTTCAACTAGAGATTCAAATTGGTACCCTGAAAAACATCTCCAAATATAACCTGAAACCAGCTGAATGATTGCAGATTATCATTAAAGGATAATAATTAGAGATTCCAACAGAGTAGGGGTGTCAAACTCGCATCATCTTGGCAGCGTCACATGACGTATCAGGACTTTTTCCCCCTTCGCTAAACCGGGCGTGGGCGTGGCCAGCATGTGACGTGTCCGGACCACGAGTTTGACAGCCCTTCAATAGAAGATCAAATAGCCTATGGCAGCTCAGAATAGAGATCTGATAAAGGACACTAGCAACACAATAAAATGAAATGTAGAATGAATTTAGCATTCCAGTTGTTAAAAGGAACCATTTACAGAAAATTTTCCTGCATTGGCCATAAGGGGGCGCAGATTTGGTTCACAAATTCTGACTTTCTGCCATGGCAAGTGTCAGCTGAAACAAAACAGCATTTAAAAGCAATCACCAGATGGAGTTTCTGAACAAGTTTTTGGCAGCTTCAGCAACTGTTAACCAGCAGATGTGGCTTTGTGCTTACATGCCCACAAGCTCGGCAATGATGTCTCCTCCTTGTTAGTGCATTAAATGGCTCTTTGCATTTCATACACATAGTCACTTCATTGTCTCGGATCCATCTTGGGGCTCTCTTCCCGAGCTCAGCAGTCTCCGAGGAGGAAAAAATAAATAAATTGTGGAACATTATTAGAGGAAAAGGTAATTAACGCACTCTCTCTGAAAAGCCAGTGGAATGACAGGCTAATCTTAAAACTAAATAACAGGTGTGGATGCTACCATAAACAACAGCTGCATATTTAGGATTGAAAGATATTCAAGATTAGTTTGATGCTTTGCATTTTCCCTTGCTAGCAATAACCAAATCCAGTGATGTAGGAAAAGGCAAGGAATGCCAAAGATTAAAATAGCCTTGCACAAATAAATTCTGCTAGCAATTGCAGGAAAAGAAAAGAGAAATAGACACTTGGATCCTAACTTTCATGCAGCTGGGCTTCAATCTCATAACTACAGTAGACTTTAAACTAGGGAAAGGTATTCAAATGAGCACAGCACTCTTTATGTGTGCAAGGAGGAGGATGAAGAAAATTTCTGCAAAGATCAGAACAAACGGATTAGCCAAAAAGACAGCTATGTTGTATGATAATTAGAAATGAAGTTTAAATTTAAATGTTTTTTTATGTTTTATTTGTTGACTGAATAACGAATAGACTGTGATTATAGTCTGTGTCTCTCTGGCATTTCTTTATGTCTCCCTCTGGAATTCTTTCAATTTTTCCTATAGAAATGCTTCTTTTCCAAATATTAACATATGTACTATCCTTTGATTTCGGGTTTTTTTTTTAAATAATGTGCAATAGAAAAAGGAGTGAGAAATGTTGAGCAGGAAGTCACACAGAGTTTTTAAAAGATGAAATAAAACTCTTGTAACTCTTATCATGACTGAACAGTAATTGGAATGAAAGCTTTATAATGTATTTGTGCCTGTTGACAGCAGACTGCCACACAATACATGCTTGTCTGTTCTCACAGTCTTGACTTTTCCTCATATAATAAAACCTTGTGCAAACTGAGAAATTGTGTGATTATTTTGAACTGCTTCTGATCATAGGCATTTCAAAGTTTATATCATATTTTTTCCTCTACTTGATGTCTTTCTTTAAATGATAACTCTCCCGCTTTGAGCAAAAGAAGTGTTCTTTGCTCAAAATAACTATTTTAATTAAGTTGGGGAATAATTCTGTACCATCAAAACTAGGCAGGGGAAAAATCAATACAACTCAAGACAAAGACTTTGCAATATGAATTCATGCAAATATGAGCATCAAAGAAATAATTTTAGAGAAATCTACTTCAGAGCAACCAAGAGAATAGACAGCTCGAGAAGAAAGAAAGTGAGTTGGTAAAGCCCTGGATAACAAAATCCAATCATTTGATCATATATAATAGGATCCCTATAAAATATTGGTTTTTTGTTAGAAATAATTTGGTAGATGTAATAAATCAGAGATGTCAAACTCAATTTCATTGAGGGCCACATCAGGGTTGTGTTTGACCTTGGAAGGCCGTGGCCAGGGTGGGCCTGGCTAACTCCATGTCACTTGTGTCAGGGGCACCTGTGGTGGCCCGAGTGCTCTCCCAGTGAAAATGGGCACCCAAGCTCCATTTTCGGCTGCGATGGCCTCCTGCAACTCTCTGTCAGCAAAAACAGCATTCGGGAGGGCCGCACACAGCCCTCCCGAGCTCTGTTTTCACTGGCAGAGGCACTGCGGGCCAATCCTTAGCTGTTTCCAGGGCGGCCCCATGGACCAGATCTAAGCACCCCATGGGCTGAATACAGCCCCCGGAGCTTGAGTTTGACACCCCTTTAATAAATCTTCAAGTTAGTCTGAAGTTGGGGCAGCGTCATAAATTGAAATGATATATAAATAAATACCTTTGCCATGTAGATGACACATACCACGTTGCCCTGCTGAATTTCATACTACTATCTTCTCTCTCTCCTATTATGCCTGCTTCCATCCACCCCCTTTTTCTCTTTCTTTTGGCAAATAAATCCATCTCCCGGATAGACATCACTGAACAAGTCTATCATGTTGATACATTACAGTGAATAAAAACAGACCCATACATGACTGAAAGGCCATTCTAATGGCAAACTAATGTGTTTCATGACTTATTTTCAGAATGTTTCTGATATGGGTTTTTTAATTAATCTGAACAGATGGAGTATACACAACCCAAAAGTTACACTCAACTTACAGAAACCTCAATAGGCATGTCATCGTATTCTTTTGCAATTGCATTTCTGAATGTTTCATTTCTTTGCTGAAAAGCATCTATAGTACTCTGAAGAGCCTGGAATCAATGAAATGAAGAAAGAAGATCAAGTTTAACATAACGGAAGAGTAAATGATTGAATGTCAGACCAAAATGAACACTAGAGATAGATGCATGCTTGATTCCAGTAACTAACTTTTTAAATCAACAAACACTGGAAGTTTAATTTCAAAAGAATCATGACAACAGCAGCAGAGGAACAACCATGTTGCCTAGTTGCATATAAAGCATCAATCTTAGCACATTTATTGCATATTTGGACATAACAAACCAGGTTTATTTACCTTTATCCATTCTTCTTTGTCTTGTTCAGAGCTAAAGAACACAGTTGGAGATAATGGTTAAAAGCATGTTCAGAAACTGTTTAATAAGCTATAAAACCATTTTACATGGCAAGCATGGCAAATGCCGAAGCATATAAAAAGGCACCTGTTGAAAACATCAAAAATGTCTCATTACAAGAAAATAATAATTGGGATCCTGGATTCAAAAGTTGATGCCTTTCAAGCTGGTGCATGATTAAATCTTTGTTGAAATATGACATCTGAAATAGCCCTTAGGCTGATATACCATTTTACAGTGTGTTACATCCCTCTCTAAACGGTTTATAGAGTCAGCATATTGCCCCCATCAATTTGGGCCCTCATTTTACCCACCTCAGAAGGATGGAAGGCGGAGTCAAATGAGGTCAGAGTGACATTTCACATGTGTATATATGAAAATAATGTCCCTAATGCACTCTGCATGTTTGAATGCAAATTCCATTTATACTTAGAAAATTGTTCTGGTCAATTCAGGACTGGATTTCTCCCCACTTTGATCTTCTCTTAAACCCTCCAGAAATAAGGTCATTTAAAGTTGTAGCTATTGGATCTGAATTGTACTGAGAAGTGAACTTTGTCACCACGTATATAACATTTTTCTGCCAAATTGAACTCCACAACTAAACCTAATCTCATGAGTTTGTACATTGCCTAGTGTGCTTTGTTCAAATCGTTTCTAAAAGCAGATCTGGAAAAGACATTCCATAGTTCTTGTCAGCAGGTCATTTACATAAAAGCCACTTAAGAGTTTCTTCTCCATTCTCTACGTTGTACGCAAGCTTGGGCTCAAGCGATTGCTTCCATATTATCTATTAATATTAACAGTTCCACTGCAGATGACCTTAATATAATATAGCACTGCCTAGAAATTAGTGCTCTAATGTTTTCAGTTTGCAGAATGAAAGGAATTATTTTACTAGGGCTATGCAGATTTGAAAGCAAAAAGATTTTTGGAATATGCCAGGTTCCAAATAGATGCACATAGTAGCTGCTTTATAGAGTTGCACCCTGATTGCACCCTGCTATTTCCAAACAATGGTTTTGCCTTCAAATATTCATATAACCAAAGGGATACCTATGTTTATAGGAATGCCTACGGGGCGTCATATTTTCCCTAGGAATATCAAAGGAGGAAACCACAAGGCTGTGACTTGCCTTTACTTTCATTGGTCACGGAATCAGAGTAACTACTACACAGAACAATGGTTCCGTTCCATGATTCCAGACTGTATAGCTTGCATGATAAAAAATAAGTCTTATCATCTGTGTCAACTGCTAGAACCTGGGAGGCTTAGTAAGGTAATACTCTGGGCAATTTAAGACTCAGAAGTACAGACAGAGACTGTATAAATTGATCTAATCAAACATTAAGCTCTGTTTCTCACAGGGTTGCAGTAATGGTTTTATGAGATCACCAGGAAGCAATCATCTCTATAACAAAATGCACCTTATAACCACAAGCATCAATTTGCACTCTAGTGGAATCAAGCAAAGACAAATTATTCTGGTAAAGAAAATCCTTAGGGCAAACTAATGCAACTTTTATGGGGATGAAGAAGATTACTGTTTATCAGTAGAAGGCGTGTACTCAATAACATAAGAAGGAAGATATAGCTGGAGTTACAAACATTTATCTAGCATTTTTATTTATGCTCATTAAAAAGCAAAAAAGATTATGTACTACGGGAAGGACCCTAAAAAACTCTTCCATCATAGAGACAAGAATCCTGCAATCCACTAATTATAAATAAACAACATGACTATTAACTATTATTCCATGGTATTTAATACAAATAGAATTCAATTAGCAGCATTAACTACATCTAGTAGTTCTTCAACCTACCAGAATGATTATGTGGTTTCAATAGTGGAACGTTCCAAGTCATTTTTCTAATTTTAATACAAGTTATTCTGGGATCTCTAGATTCTCAAGCAAGAAACTTGATCGCTTCTGTTCAACATCTCCATTGAAATGGGACATTCATTTAACTGTACAGGAATGTCTCAACTTATGACTGCAATCGAGCCCAACATTTCTGTTGTTAAGCAAGGCAGTTGTTAAATGAGTTTTGATCCCATTTTACGACCATTTTAAGTGAACCCCTGCAGTTATTAAGTGAATTATACAGCCATGAAGCAAATTTAGCTTCCCCCTTTGACTTTGCTTGAATGGGAAGGTTACAAATGGTGATCACATGATCCTAAGTGCCTGGATTTTCATCATGTGACCATGGGGATGCTGCAAGTTGTAAATGTGAAAAATGGTCATAAGTCACTTTCTTCAGTGCTGTTGTAACTTCGAATGGTCATTAAACCATTAAACCATGGTTTTAAGTCAAAGGCTAACTGTATCTAACTATGACCCGGCAAGATTAGGGGAAAGGTCAAACATCAACAAAAAAGCAGCTGGGGAATGCTACCAGCATGCTGGCTGAGGAATTCTGGGACTTGAAGTCCACACTTTTTAATTGCCAAGTTTGAAAATGATGGCTTAGAAACCATCATGTCCTTCATTCAAGCATTCTGAATTTCACTAAGAAGAATGAAAAGAACCAGCAAATTCCAAATGCAAATCAGTTTTATGCCAGTTTTCAGTATGTATGTTCCAGGAGTGTAAACTTTTAGTTTAGTTTGACTACACTTCAAGCAACAATCTTAAACTCACTTCTTACCTGGCCTGCAACTCTAAAGTTCGTTCTTTCCCAGACACTTGAAAAGTATGTGGATATTCTTCATTGTGGGTTTCTAAAATCTTCATACCATCAATGCCAACTCTTGTCCGGACTGAAAACTTAGATCCCACTAAGCTGAATTTTGGTACACAGTACAGCAACATGTTATTGAACTGGAATAAAAAAAACCAACAATACACCAAAAGATATTAGTGTCCATAATTATAATTAGTGGGTTATATTAAACAAAAACATTCACTTTGCAATGTGAAAGTTGTATCTTATTGAAAGAAAAATAAGAAAGATATTAATTAATAAGTGGTTAGCACAGCTAACTTTGCTGCAATCCTCTCAGGATATTCACTGAGTTTAGTGTACTCAGTTTAGTTCACTTTCAACATACAGTATAGTACAACCTAAGAGAAATGTTAAATTTGCCAGTATGTAAAATAGGAGTTTGGGAAACTAATTGCATGTTTTATAAAAGGTTAAAGTAATGAAGCCATTTTTATTTTGTTTAATGTTTACCTTTTTTAAAAAAAAAGTTCTTTGGTTTTGAAAGTACAGAAAGAAGTTTCTTGCCTGGAAACTGATTTTGAGTACAGAGAGTATGAAATATTTTCTGAGAACAGTTCTAAGCACAGAAAAAGGTTGTTCTAAGGATTTAGCCACATCTATGTTATATGAACTTTTTCTAGAAATTAACTGAGTTGAATCCCACTTTAAATATAAACATGATTTTTAGGAAAAAGGTTGGAACACAAATGTAAAAAATTAATTTCCTCTTCACAAGACAAAAAAAAATCGTTAGAAACATACTTTTGAAACTAACAGGGTATTTAAGTGTTTTCAGTGGTCACATATCAGGTATGGATCCATACATGAAAGCCCAATTAAACTGATTTATTGCTACACATGCCTATGCAGAGGAATCTTTTCAACTAAGAGTTAGCATCTGCTTGGAGCTAAATAAGGATCCATGGAATTCAAAGAGGGAGGTTGGACTTAAGTCTGCTTGTGGCTATATAGGGATTCCAGGCTGATCCCTCTTTTAACTCCGCCCCAGATTCTGCCATTCTTCCTCCTATGGTACAATACGTACTACTTAAACATACCATTCATTACTTCTCCATTCAAAGTTAGGGGACATAGGATTAAGAGAAGCTAGCCTGGTGGACAATTGCAAGGGAATCCTTCTACTAATCTAGTATTTATGTATTTGAATGTATTAGCATCTCTCCCACACACACAAACGCTCCACACTGCTTTCTTGTAAACTTCCACTTGCAAACCAGGAAGCCTCCTTTCTTAGTATACAAAAATGCCCTTTATCATTTTACCATGTTTCAGTCTTTTATTGCATCAACATTAGTCCTAATTAGGTTCAGCCATGATTCCTGGTCCTGTGCAAGCCTATTTAGGAGGAAGCTGTGTTCACGTTTAGCATTGCTTCACAAGTTATGTTAAGAACAATTAGGTACATTGTACTCGAAAAAGAACTACAGAAAGTCAATTTGGAAATCTTTCTTTGTAGGAAAAATCACAGCACTGAAACAGCACTTCCCCATCACCTGCACAAACACAAAAATCTAGTGTTATAGACATTTTAAATGGTACCAAGTCAGAGGAAAATACTTACTAAGAAGAGATATCTTTCTTGAGCTGATGTGTTGCGAGCAGCAAGCTTAAGTATTTGCCCTTCTTTTATCAGCTCATTTGATGGATTGACAATATCTTCTTCTTCTCCTAACATTTCATACACCTCTAGTAACTTCTTCAAATTTTCCTTTTTCATCAAAATAAAAGAAATGGCAACATTGATGCAAGCTTCTTGCAACTGTTTTATGAAAAGCCTATATGTAAGAATCTCGTCATCTAAAGTTCAATATTAAATTGGCATCAGATAAGGATCAACGGAATTCAAGAGAGGCTGAATTTGGATTGTTTGTGGCAATGTAGGGACTCTAAGCTGATAACATGTTTAATTCTATACCAACAGCCTGATGAGTTATGATGAGGGTGATACAAGAAGAACAGAATTCAATTATTTATATAAATTGAAATATATAGAATCTTTATTTATAAAGATTTATATAGATTCAGAAATTCACAAACGTTATCAATATAATACATAAAAAAGATTTTTCATCAGGTATATTGTGTAGCTACTCTGTTCACAGATAATAGTTATATAATTTTCTCCTCAAAGCCAAGGCCAAAGAACATCTTGTTTCCTCAAGATTAGAAAAGCCAAAATACTGGTCACCTATAAAAACAAGAAAAGTACTCGAAGAATTGCGTAATGAAGCAGTTTCATTGGGGGCAATCATCTGTGACAAAATCAGGAGCAAGCATACTTGTAAAAACAAATCGCAACTGCATTAATTGCCCTTGTGGGTAATAGAGGAACTTTGGGGAAAACAAATATAATAGTTAAATACAAATAGTATTTCCCACTTAGGCATTCATAAAATTGATAGTTGTCCATACGATTTAAATACAGGTAATCCTTGACTTACAACCATTTGTTTAGTGGCTATTTGAAGTTACAATGGCACTGGAAAAAAAGAGACTCATCTCTGTGTTTCTGTTTTTCACACGTATGACTATTGCGGCATCCCCATGGTCACATGATAAAAATTCGGCCACTTGGCAAATGTCTTTATGACTGTTGCAGTGTCCTGGGGTCACCTTTGTGACTTTCTGACAAGCAAAGTCAATGGGAAAGCCAGATTCACTTAACAACTATGGCAAGAAATGTCATAAAATGGGGCAAAACTCACTTAACAACTGTCTTGCTTAGCAATGAAAGTTTGGGCTCAGCTATCGTTGTACGTTGAAGACTACCTGTAATAATAATAATAACTAAAATGCAGATTCGGCAAACAGAAAATGGCAAATAAGTTACTCACCATTTTCCGGATGGCACTGTTAGAATGACTTGCAGCTGTGGATATAATTTCCAAGGACTCTAGGGAAGAAACGGTAAATAAAAACTCATTCATTAAAAAAATGTAAATTAATATTTTAAAAGCTAACTTGTGTATGTATATCCTGTATTTCTTTTAAAAAAAAATATAGCTTCCCAACTCAATTAAATAGCCAAATACTGTATAGCACAGCAAGTTTCCTAAGAACTAGCTTTTCACATCAGTACAAAATAAAAAGTCAGAGCAACAATACAGATATGTTAAACTTGAATATTAAATGTTTGTGATAATGCATCTTTTACTGAAATGAAGCATAAAACAAGCCCTTGGCAGAATTATTTTTCCACTCTGTAAAATGCAAATCCAGCTATTAATTCAACTGGTCACTGCCAGCTCAGTCAGTTCAAAGTGAAATATGTATGAAAATGACTGCTATGCTTGTTTTTTGACACTGAATGAAAACTGCGGAGGTCAATTAAAGGCAAGGATATGACCAGCCCTGCCACTATGCTGAAGGAAAACAAATCCTAACCTCCTTAGGATTCAAATCCTAACCTCCTTATTCAAATCCTAACCTCCTTATTCAAATTTCAGAAAAAAAACAGAGTCCATTAATTTGATTGAGGAAATAGACTTTTGGAAAAAATAATCATAACATATATCTTCCTGTGGATTGAGTAAACCAATCCCTTATTTAAATGTTTGCACAAAACTATTGTGAGCATTCATGGAATGAAATGAATGAATTTGGAAAAAAATATGGAAAACCGTTTTTGAAAAACACAATTTAAAAAGAGTATCTTTAAAATTACAACTAGTTAATGACAACAGCAATACTCATCACAATTTAAAACTTAATATAGCGTATTAGTGTGCAAGAAAGTGCATAATGATATGCTGATGTACTTATTTTCTCTTGCATTTCAGCACACAACCGAAATGCAAGAGAAAATAAGATTTTTTTTTCATCCTGACAACAAAAGGAAAATGGCAAGCTGTAAAATAGTTCCTCTTTTGCTTCATGCACAATGCCCACAAATATTACTTTCAGCATCTTTCCAATCTAGAGAATCTGCAGGCAATTTTCTCAAATAATCCTTCAACAGCATCTCATATCTTGGGATTCGTTGTACAGGTTCTAGCATGTGATGCTGCAAAGTCAGATTTCCACAAACTTTCTGTTTCTAGAAAAAAAAAGAAATAAAACTGTTGATATACATCTTATACACAACAGGTAATCCTCAACTTTAATAATTCTGATTCCATAGAATTTTAGATCTCCTAGTTTTTATTAGCTTCATATGACCTACACTTTAGACAACTTAAGTTTACTATTTCATGGGTAGATTATTAGACACTTATTATTAGACGCTTCCAAATTGTTTTTGGAAGGCACTATAACATGCAACAAAATGTGTGTGTGTGTGTGTAATGAAATCAGTATTTCTCACATTCACACACATACACACATGTATTACCTGAATATCTTGAATAATGGATTTGAAACAAGGGGATCTCTCAGTCCAGGTTTTCACCAACTCCATTGCATTGTCAAAATTCTTTACATATTCTCCATACATCTTGAGAAAAGGAGCCAGTTTCTGCAGAATATCACTGATTCTGGGGTTGGTGTCCCTAAGTAGGAGAAAAAAAACAACACAAGAGTAAAGTGTTAGAAGTCAAGTAATATTTACCATGGGCCTTTTAGTACTGTAAATTCTTTGTCTTTGGGTTAGTTTGCCTGCCTTAATGCCTATTTTTGCGTGACAATCATAATCTAGCTGAAGGATTTTCAGACTCAAATTCATATTCTCAAATGTGATGATTACAATTTATTACAGGTGCTTTTAGTGAAAGCCTATCACGAAAAGCACTCATCTTGTCAATTAATTAATTAATTAGACTCCCACAGTAGAACGATAGCCTCTAAATGTTCAGGAGCCAACGCCTATACTTTATGAAAGATTTTATCCTCCACATTGATTATTCGTAAGGGAGACACAAGCAATTCTGAAAGTTGTAACTAATATTCTACATCAGGAAAGATTACACAAGGACAATCTTGTACAGTCATCCCACCTGTGTTTTTCCACCCAATGGAATGTCCATTAACATAATGGGATTGGTGGACTGACCAGGACTGAAGTATATGATCTAGTTTTGAGTTGAGAGAAATTTGGATGTCCAAAGGGAGAAATAAAAAACAAAAATAAGTGTGCTCAATTTAATATATCTTTAATTTTAAAATCTTAACAAAAATCTTGCTGCTGAAAATAATCAACTTTTTTGCTATTGAGAACTTTGACAGTTGAATTTAGAGGGGTATATATGGATTATGGGCCCCAGGTTTCCCACCATGTTAAGGTTTGGGAACACAAGGTGCCATGTATCTCTTTCTTCCTAAAATGTGGTCTGGGGAAAATTAGTGCATGATTATAATTAACACCCAAACTCAGAAAAAATATGATTCTAAACAATGTGTTTTTTTTAATGAAGCAAGCCGAAAAGCAACCTGGGCTTATGAATCTTAAGCCACAATTACATTTAACCTCTGTCTTAATTCTAGTGCAGTCAAAAAGCAGAAATAAATTTCAGAATTTCTTGTACAATACACAATGAGAGGGAAGTTAAGATTTGGTTGGTTCTGAAAAGGCATTGAGATAATTGAAGATCTTTTGCAATCAGAAATCCTTTTCTTTCCTATCCTAAAATCAGTATTAATTATTGCTAAATCATCATCATCATCATCATCATCCCTGGAACTCTTTATCTTTTCTCTTTTATTCTGATGTTCAGTAAAAAGAGAAATAAATAGAGAAATAAAATAAAGAACAGCTATTCAATAAATTAAGATGCACATAACTCCATGTCATAATAGCTACTCATTAAAATCAAGACTTCCCTTTTTTTAAAAAAAAAAAGGTTCACTGCAGCACAAAGCTGAAATAAAAAATAGGGTTGTTGTTGTTTTAAGAAAATTCAACTCACAGCTTGACCAAGTATATTTCTCTTAATGTATTAAAACAAATCCAGTTCATGATGTAGGAGTTGATCTTTTTTATTCTACAAATACAGACTGATCTCACCTGCTCCAATATTGCAATCCATATATTTTTAATATCTGCACATATGGGAGGACAAGTTTTAAGGCAAAGGGATATTATATTTCCAGGTTTTTTTTCACAAAGAATCTTTAAGGATCTCAATCACACAAGGTTAAATGCTTCTTTGGCGGGTGGGGGGTGAAATCCCCATAATCTCCTATGGAGGAACGATGTCCAAGTTATTTTTCAAACTGCTTACCATTCTTGCATTCTTTTCTCAAGCTCAGGTAGCAAGAACTGACTATGGAACTGGTTTATGGATGAAATATTGGAAAATATTTTATTAACGACTTCAGCTGGAAATGATCCCCGGTTCGCTTCATCCATTAATTTGCAATAAAAGACCTGCAAAGAATGGAAGACAGAGACGCACATAAATACATTCCTGCTCCCCTCACATTAGCACAAGATAAAAAGTCTCTGGTGTTTATTGGTATATCAGGTAATCCATAATAGTGTTTTAACAATCCCCTGTTGTTATAACCTCTCTTTGTTTTAATGAGGCAATACAGAGCAAGTTACCTATTCTTGCCCTTCAAAATGGTTTCTTTGCAAAGCAAGGCTGCGCAGTGCAAAGGCATAAATGGATTTCAGGAGTAATGGGGGCACCCATGTTGCACCCCTGTGCATTTTCTTAAAGCACTTGCATCCTGTTATAGAAAAAGTTGCTGACGGATACTACATTCACATCTCCAAAGAACCTTTTTCCGCTGTGAATCCAAAGCACCACACTGTGAAATGACCTTCAAACGTGTCAGTCTTTATTCTAGGGAAGCTATGCAATCTTCTGAGCCAGCAGATTTTTGATGTATGTGCTGCTTCCTTTTTTTTTTTTTTGCCTTTCCTTCAAAAGTCGTCTTCCCTCACATTTGCTGCTCATGTAAGTCAAAATATTCATTCCCATGTTACACTGATGAGCCATCACATCAAACCTTTTTTGTATTCCATTTTTACTGAACACAGAAACAGATTGATATAACAACCTTCACTTACTCTTTATTTCTTTATTTGATTTATATACCTGCCCATCTCATTTTTACATGGCCCTCAGACATATCGCGTTGTACAGTTCCGAGTGCCTGAAATGGTTTAGGGCAGGGGTGTCAAACTCAAGGCCAGCGGGCCACATCCGGCCAGCAGGGTGCTTAGATCTGACCTGCAGGGCCACCCTGGAAACAGCAAAGGACCAACCCGCAGTTCCTCTGCCAGAAAAAACAGAGCTCCACCTTCCTGTTTTGGGCTGAGATGGCATCCTGCAGCACTCTGCCAGTGAAAATGGAGCTTGGGAGGGCCACGTGCACTCCCTGAGCTCCGTTTTTGCTGGCAGAGTGCTGCAGGAGGCCGTCCCAACTGAAAATGGAGCCCG
>JANHFL010001592.1:144890-163459 GCA_032468155.1 Oxyrhabdium leporinum | reverse complement strand
AAGGGGGAAGGGGGAGAGGGAAGGGAATCTATTTTAAATTCCAACCTATACAGAAGGTAGAAGTAGAAATAGATATTTTCCTATTCTGCATCAGTAATGCACAATTTTTCTCTTTGAACACTACTGTGATTTTGTTTTAATTTTACTATTTTAATAGATATTACCTGATAGACCATTTGCCAGAAAAAAGCTATACCAGTCTAGCAGATTTATCTTAAGGAGATAATTAACACAAAATGCTTTAAGCACATTTTTGCATCCTCCTTGTTTTCCTTAATTTATGAGCTTGGTGGTGGAATTTTACTCTGTTAAAATTAGGAAAAGGAAGGATACTCAATGTTCTGGAAATGAGTAGAAAGGAGACATATTGTGCCTTCTGAGTTCCACTATCTTCAAGGAATAATAATTATGCTTTGCAGTACTTTATGGGGAAAACCTTGAGACAGCAGTATTGTACCCCAGTATCATTTATGATAAACTTAAGATAATTAACATAGGTAATATTGTGGGCATTTTAAACTTCCGGTATTTGTCATAGCTGTTGCATCCTGTTTCTAAAAATATTAGCTTCCTAGTTCTAGTATGTGTCTTTACTGTAAAAAGCATTTTCTATATTTACTTAAGAGTATGCAAAGTCTTACCAAGAAAGCTAGATATACTCTTCAAATGTATAGATGTGTTAAAGGGAAATTAAGTAGAATTTAAAAATTCCCTGAATTTTTTGAATAGGAGAATGATGACATTTATAATGAGAAATGCATTGCTAGAGCTTAAAAGAAAAGTTCAGCAGATCATCTACAATATTCCATTCTGTGACAATCTGCACCAACTTCACTTTATAGTTTAGCTTCAGGCTTATAAACTGCAGAAGAAAGAGCAGCCTTTCTCCTCCTGTATATTTACACAAAAAATTTCTTTTTTATGAGGAACAGCACTTCCTATTCCTAATCTCTTTGGAATTCTTTAGGAAGGGTCCAATTCCAATAATTTTTAATCAAAGCCAGAAAATATTCCAGTGGTGCCTTGTGAAGTCATTAAACATTCTTTTCTACTGTTAATCCCTTTAAGATGGAAATAAAAATTATGGTAACTAAATAGTAATGTTATATTATTTAGAAAAACATTCACTCATCTCAAACAATCTTACCCAAGCCGGAACGAATACTGCAGGAGTAGAATTCTGACAAACATAAACTAACTATATTTTAACCAATACTCCAGGAATTCATGCAACTCTTGATTGCTTTATGTATGTGATGCTAAATCAACTTTAATCCCCAAATTAATTTACAAATTATTCTGGCCATCATTTTGTATTCTCTCCCCTTTTCCTTGTTTATTCCCTGACATCTTGTTACAGGAAAATTATGTTTCAGGACTTTTCAATTTTCTATTCCTGCAATAGCTGAGCTTGTGGGAAATATTTGCCTTTACTTGTTTTTCTACCATAGAATGATTTTACAGAATTAAGAAATGTTAACATAAAGCTACAGGATTATTTTATTCAGGAGATTATGACCTTTATTGTTCCTCCAGTGTTATGGATTATTTATCTTGTCCTTGTCATACCTGGTTCTTTAGGGGTTTAGGATGCAAGGATGAAGGTCCAGAGATATTAATATGGATTATTTTCCAACAATTGACTACTTCACTGTGCCCCAAACTTCTAGTTATTATCACCTCTGTTATCATATCAAGAGCTCTACTGCTCATAACATCCAATGCTCTTAGTTTCTTTTTAATAACACCAATATTTTAATGGCAGTGTTTTAATATTTATGGTTTTATTGTACACTGTCCAGAGTCACATTTTGTAAGATGGATGGCCATATGATTTATAAATAAAAATCTACTAAAGAAACTTTTTCGGATATTTATTCCCTTGCCTTCACCCATCATTTTATTGTACACCTGTTTTCTTAGAAGGAGGACTGTAGTATAAAGCTAAAGATGCTAATTTCCACTTCCATGCCAAAATTGTCCAGATTCTTGACTGTGTCTCCGGCACTGTTTCTCTTCCCGATCCTTTAATTCCCTTTTTGTCATCTTCACTGAAAACTCAATTCTTAAATTAAATCTGTCTGTACCAGGAGTGTCAAACTTGGCAATTTTAAGACCTGTGGGTTTTAAGTCTCAGAGTTCCACAGTCGGTCATGCTAGCTAGAGAATTCTAGGAGTTGAGGTCCATAAGTCTTAAAGTTGCCAAGATTGGACATCCTGATTTATACATTCCATTGCCCATACGCACCATTTCTATAGATCCTACTTCCTTTTTTCCTACCTTATTGACCCAGGAACATTTAAATAAGCCTTTGTTGGTCTTCTGCTGAAGAAGCCTTCCCTGCATTTATTAGTGAATTTTAATCACTAAGCAATATCTCTCCATTCCTACCCAAAATCCTTAAGAAGGTTGGCTTCTCAAAACTGACTATTCATTAACGAACCATGATCTTACTGTCCTATTTCAGGCAGGATTCTAGGTCATGTTTTGAGTAGTGAAGGAAATTCTGGTGGCCAAGAACCAGTGGCCCTTTTCACTGTTTGTACTGTTATACTTTTCTACAGCATTTGCTATTCTTCACTAGCAGGTGATGAAGCAAAAATCCCATTGGATCACCAGTAGTGCTTTACCTTAGTTTTAGTCATTTCCACTTTCAGTAGATGTATCCCAAGCTTCTTTCCTTGGTCTTATTCTATTTTGCTTATATATCCTTCCTCTTGGTTGTCTAAACCCACAATTTGGCTTTAAAATCTGTATCTATGCTGATAATACCCAAGTTTATGGCTTTTGCTTGTTTATTTGACTAAAAATGAGGACGTGTATTCCTTCCTATCTTAGCCATTTTGTCATGGATTACTGCATTTTAGTTAAAACTGATTATGGATAAGACCAAGATCCTGGTATTTCAAGAAGTCTGTCCCTTCTATTCCTTTCCTCATTTTTCCTCCACTCCCCTATTTCGGTGGTATGTGGAAGTCCAGTGTCAGCAAGGGACCCATTTTGGTTTTGGTTTGTTGGTTGGTTTTAATAATTTCTTGAAAAAGACTTTGTAATGCTGAGTTTTAAGGAAGTTTGGAAGAAACAGTGATGCTTTAACAGACAGCCAAGCTCAGATGAAATGGGACAACTTGTCACAGTGAATTTGCGGCAGGAAACTCGCCACAGCCAACTTGTGATGGCCAACTCATCATGGCTAACTCACCAAAGGACAACTTGCTACAGCCAACTTGCCATGGGATAACTTGCTGTGAGACAATTTAACAATTCTATTTTTCTTTTAAAATAAGTAAAAAATATTTAAATTTTTGCCCTTTACATTTTATTCTTTTGCAACCTTTCTTTAATGATTCTTGTCCATAATTCCTTTAATATAGTGTAACTCTTGTCCTGCAGCGAGTTGGTTGTGTCAAGTTCTCCTGCAGCAGGTTGGCTACAGCAAGTTGGCCATGGCGAGTTGGCCATGGTGCGATGGTCACAGAGAATTGTCATAGACCCAAGTTCAGAAAAACCAGATAAACACGTGGTTCATGCTTATCAACCCCTTGTTCAGCAACCATCTGAAGTTATGACAGAACTAACCAAGTGGTACTTATGTCCGGTTCTCAAAGTTCCAACCATCGCCATGTCCCCACAATCATGTATCATGATTTGGGTTCTTGGGAAACTGCTTGCATTTACAACTATTGTAGTGTTGCCCCATGGCTACAAGACTGCCATTTGCAACTTTCCCTGCCTACTTCCCACAAACAATGGGAAATCTAACAGGAACAATTGCAACTTGCTCTGGTGCCTCTGAACTTCTTGCACTCACATCCCACCCCACTACATCATCTTTCCAGCCTTTCTTTATGGACACCCAGCTAGACTATCCACCTCTTGTACTTACACACCACAAGTTTTCCTTCCTTGTATGTATTAGGCAAAGCTGAGATGGGTTGGACCCTTACTCATAACTGTCCTGAGTAACAAAATTCAAATGAAGGAAAAGTCCACTACATTACAAGTTTTAAAGATCATCAGAGCAAATGATAAGTGGATTTCCTGAAAGATTGGATATTCACTTCATAAGTATCTACATGGCTCAGGATGTTCCATTTCAGAAAAGAAGTGGCTTTTGTTGGCATCCACAAGGAGAAGAGGGAAAAAACAGTAATCTACTAACCCAATTCTAAACTCTGGTTATGTCCTAACATTCCACCATATCACTTCTACTCTGTATTACATTTCAGAACTTGGACATACTTAGCACATGTGGAAATTATATATATTCTACCAGCATAATGGTTGCCTTGGGTATCCCTATGCCTGTTCTAATCAGGACACACTGTATCTGTTCACAAAACAATGTAATTTTGTCAATGAAGAATCGATTTTTTGGATTTTCACATTTACACTGAATTACACATTTACAGACACATTTGGAAAGCCAGTCCGGTGTAATGAATGGTTAAGGCACCAGGCTAGAAATCAGGAGACTGAGTTCTAGTCCCATCTTAGGCACAAAGCCAGCTGAATGACCTTGAGCCAGTAATTCTCCTTCAGCCCTAGAAAGAAGACAATGGCAAGCCACTTCTGAAAAACCCTGCCAAGTAAACTGCAAGGAGTCCAAGCAGTAACCAGGAGACAAGGCTGACTCAAAGACACAATAGGGTGCTATTTAGAACTGTAAATTGTTTAAAAGAAAAAGAAACTGACTGAAAATTAAACATTACAAGGAAAATAATTATTATTGGCTTGGATTGAGTATCACCACAATGCATAGTCCAGATGGTCAGAGTTCAATAGACAACAAACAGTTAAGGTATTCTGTGAGAGTTCATTTTGGCACTGAAAGATAAGTCACAATTTCTTTGTTATTATATTTACACATATTTGAATACACAGTTTGTCTCATCTTGTTACTATAAGCAGCTGTGTATAATAATAAATAGAATTATCATTGATCTGCTGCCTCCATTTCCTAACTCATTTTTGACTCATCTTTCCACTGAATCTCTAAGTTTATTACCTCCATCAGTCACAACAATGGACAAATACTTTGCTTCTTTGGGGATACTCATCTGAGGCTGACCTGCATAATCCTGGATGGATTCCATTAGATCAGACATTATTGCTAAAAACACACGGCAGGATTACTTGCAGTCTCTTTACTACTTAAAGCCAATGAACTGAAAAGTGATTTAAAGCAGACACCAAAAAGAAAGTCTCTCCAATTACAGCAAGTTCTTAGAAGCAAAAAAAACTTGATAAATGTAATAGGGAAGGCGTGCTATGGCAAAATAAAAGGAAGAAAAAAGCTATCACAGAGAATGCAAGAGATTTTACTCAGTGAGTAAGCCAAGTCTTTTAATTTCTGCACGAAAGCTGGTAACAGTGGACAAAGAAATATGACGCATACTATTCATATCAAACATTTTCTTAAATGCTGATATTTGCAGTATTCATAAACAGCTAATAGCATTAACTGTTCCTAAACGAGTCACTTTGCATCATCTGTGGTAGTTCACCCTAATGCCCACATACTGCACCCATGCCTGCAGAGACAAAACCAGAGGCACAAATGATACTTCTCTATGCTTCCTTCTCTTTAAAAAAAAAGTTACTGGGTATATATATGAAATCCCATTTCAAAATAAAATATGCCTTTAATCAAAACATGCTTAAGATACATTTCTTGACTTTCATCTTGCAGAGTGAACTTTCGGGTACCTTTAAATTAAAATATAACTGACAGCTATTATAAACCTTGTATGCTTGAATTCAAATGTGCATTTCAATTCACATCAGTTTACTACACGTATTTAAAGGTATCACTTAAATTAAGGATTAGTGTTGTGCAATATATTATTCAGAAGAAAACTTGATCTTCACCATTTGACTCCAAGATGTATGGCTAATGCACAAATAAATGAATCCCTCAGCACTATCTCCAATGATTTATAGCAAGAGGAACTTAGAACAGTACAGTATATTGTAAGTACAAGGTAGACAACAGGAAATTTAAAAAAATCACTTAAGATCATAGCTAATTCAATCATAAGCAAATTAAAGCAATCAAACAAGAACACCAAAACTAACTCAGTTTTTTTTTTTAACGAGATATTAGCCAAAACTTTCTGCTTGCCAAACAAAGCACAAATTTGGAACAAAGAGGGAAGATGACAGCATTCCAAGAGGGATATTTGCGCATTTTTAAATTACCGAAGAGAGAGCGAGTTTTAAATTAAATTGAATAATGCCCCAAACTATGAAAAGCATGCAGGCAAAGAGTATTTGAATTCAGAAGACTGTGGTAAATCTTCTAAACAGAAGCAACCAGCACCAGGTTTCCCCTTACCTAGATCAGATGCCATGGCAATCATGCATTTGATACCCACATCGATCTAATGCTGTTGGGTCGACAAAATTCACTTTCGCAATGGCAAGATCATATGATAGGCTTAGATTCTCTCCAGCCCAGCAGACCTAGGAGGAGCTCCACATCCCTGCACTCTGCAAGTTTATAATTCAAAAGCATCATAAGCAAATTGCCTGGCCTCCCCTAAGGGTTCTGCACTGCAGAAAATGCATCACAAAGCACACCAATGAGCTAGAGATTGCGGGAAGGCAGAAAAAGCATCGATTTTGTTTCGGTTAAAATAGCTGTATCGGAAAACTAGTTGTTTAAGCTTTCAAACCACTGAAGGAAAATGCAAGGGGAAGCTAAAAGGTTTTCAACAGCTATTACATCTGTTTAAATTCTTCAAACTCTGTATTAGAAAGCCAAGCAAGGTTACCTAACACAATAGGCATTTTTGTAAATGGTTATAGTTTTTTTCCTCCCTCTTCCTAAGCTGGGAGCATTCTCTGTGCCACTTCTATTGAGCTTTCACCGAGAGTATTTAATATACAAACCTTGTTCTATGAGCTTATTTGAGAAGAATAGAAAACTTAGAGCAGAATGGTGGCTATGCACAAATTAGTAAGAAAGCTTAATTACAGTATAAATGGTTGTGAAGACTGAAAACTGTTGGCATGGACTGGACTGAACATATAGCCATTTCACCATGATAAAATAATTGCAAAACAGCCACATTGTTTGCCTAGAAATAACTTTTGGAGTTTCTTTTACACGTTTGATGTTTAAATGTTTTTAGTGTTATGAATTATGTACTTTAACAATTAATGGGGGTATCATGCAGCCTTGGAAGACTGCTGCCTGTCTTGAGGGCCCTCCCTTGTATCCCTTCTAAGAATGAAGCTATCTATGCAGTTTAGCCAAAGTGCCCTGCAGAGCAACCACTGGAGCTACTAGCTATTATAGAAATATCCTATATTTCTTATTTTTATAAATAATTTAAGACAGTGAACATATCTACGACCTCTTTCTCCTCCTATTTTCTCCACAACACCACCTTGTGAGGGTAGCAGGGCTGAAAGAGTGTGACTGGCCCAAAGTTACCCAGCTGGCCTTTGTGACTAAAGCAAGACTTGAACTCATAATCCCTTGCTTTCTGGCCTGGTGCCTTAACTACTAGAACCAACTGGTTCTCTAGCAATATCTATCAAAACCAGAGGTGACTCGTGTGCAAGGCCTTGCTGTGAAGAGCCCTTTAATTTCCAAAGGTTTTTTTTTTTTCCTGAAAGAGAACAGTTGTATACCTTCCAATTCCCCAATCCTAAACCTTCGTGTGATTTTCTGCAACTCAAGACATTTTTCATTTTTTTAAAAATGTATCTAATGCCATATATAAGAAGCTTCAGAATAAAAGATGTAACTTAGGTGCAAACCATAATTGCCTCTTTAAGTAGGAAACAACTGAATTCATAAAAGAAACAGTTTTAACAAATAGTTTTGAAGTCTAAGTACTATAAGTAAACATTGTTGGGTGATTCAGCCCCTTATGATGTTTCTTTATTGAAATATGCAACAACAAATGTTTTAGAAGGACTCTACACATTGGAAGCAAAGGCTGGAGATGTGTTCACAGCCACAGTGGCGCAGCAGTTAGAATGCAGTATTGCAGGCTAATTCTGCTCACTTCCAGAGGTTCGATCCTGACCAGTTCAAGGTTGATTCAGTCTTCCATCCTTCCCAAGTTGGTAAAATGAGGATCCAGATTGTTGGGGCAATATGCTGATTCTGTAAACTGCTTAGAGAGGGCTGTAAAGCACTATGAAGAGATATATACGTCTAAGTGCTGTTTCTATTGCTATCACTTGTACCTCAGGGTGACTAGCAAAGAGAGAAGAGCCATATTATTTCCAGGGCAGATTTTTTTCCAGAATGTGCAGTGAGTGTTAGTAGGAAGAGATCCCAATTATCCTTGCAAATAATGAGACAAATAAAATTTTAAAATGTTTTTCATTGACATTAGTTTAATGAAATCTCTAACTGTTTTAGGTAACAACAAATATTGTGTGTATGCATGTATGTGCGTGTGTGTCTGTGTATATCATATTGAAGTCTATCACATGCCACATTTGCTAATATTCGCACAATATATGCTTCAATCTAGCTGTAGTGCACCATGAAAGGAAAACAAAGGCCAGTTGACAGATAATCAACTTTTCTTGATCCTGTATCTCACAGCCTGCTTCTGTATTGTATTCTGTTTCCTGGACACATAATACAGCAAACACCAGGAGGAAGTCCTAGGATACAGTGGAGTAAAGGTGTGTTTGAGGTAATCTGGCCTCAGAATGCTGTACTTCAAAACTGTTTAATCCACATAAAGACTCCTAAAAACAAAATCCGTCCCAGTGGCTGACATTTCTAAATAGTTCTACATCAAGAGCATAGTAAATATAGAAGACTTAGATATTTTGTGGCATACTTAACTAAACCTCTTTTGTCTACTTAAATTCAGAAGGTTATTCACACCCCTAAATGAAACATGGATTGAATATGTCATCATTATTAAAGGAAAATACATAGTTTATCCAGAGTAGCGTATTTTCATATTTAGAAGGAAACGGTGACTGCAGTATTTGTAAAGATTTCCTCTGTCTTTCAGGAACTTATCCAATTACCTCTTTGGTAACTACTAAAAGAAAATTACATTAAATATTAAAGACATACTTAGAGCTGTGCTGGCACAGTAGTTAGAATGGAGTACTGCAGGCTACTTCTGCTGACTGCTAGCTGCCAGCAGTTTGGCAGTTCAACTCTCACCAGGCTTAAGATTGACTCAGCCTTCCATCCTTCCAATGTCGGTAAAATGAGGACCCAGATTGTTGGGGGCAATGTGCTGACTATGTAAACTGCTTAGGGAGGATTGTAAAGCACTGTGAAGCGATATACAAGTCTAAGCGCTATTGCTATTGCTATACTTGGTCTTAATGACCACTGCAAAAAAAATCATAAAATTGGTCACTCACATGATGACCATCGTTATGACCTTCATGTCCTATGACCTAATTGCCATGTTCAATTACAGGTAGCCCTCGACTTACAACAGTTCATTTAGTGACTGTTCAAAGCTACAACGGCACTAAAAAAAGTGACTCATGGCCTTTTTTCACACTTATAACCGTTGCAGCATTCCCTTGGTCCCATGATCAGAATTCCGATGGTTGGTGACTGCTTCATATTTATGACGGTTGCTGTGTCCTGAGGTCATGTGATCTGCTTTTGCGACCTTCTGACAAGCAAAGTCAAAGGGGAAATCCAGATTAACGTAACAACCCTGTTACTGACTTTAACAAATGCAACGATTCACTTAACAACAGTGGTAAGAAAGATCATAAAATGGGACAAACTCACTTAAAAATGTTTCACTTAGCAACAGAAATTTGGGGTTCAATTGGGGTCCTAACAGAACTGTCTTTAATCGAGGACTACCTATACCGGCATCCTATTATATTACATAGCACAGGGAAGTTGGCTATTTGTGACCTCCGTGATAAGGAATAGGATCAATTCACTTCGCCATTCATGAAAGAAAAACAATATCAAAATGCAATTTACAACACTGTTAATTGAACAGCACAGTTTATTCATTTCCTATTCTACAGTATAGCTATAACCGGTAATTTTGAGAAAGTTTAATTACATTTGCATTGCCTCTAACACTTTGATTTGTGTCACTTGCTGCAACCATTGAAATAATTTCTTTATTCGAGGGTACAATTTCTTCTACCACATATGGTTCCCCTTTGCTCTCCAGGCTGTTCAAGAAGTCAGCAACCTACATTTTTTTTTGTTTTTTTTTTATATATTCCAAAGACTTCTGAAAGGGAGGATGGAGAAAGGAAAAGGGGAAAGCATGAAAAAGATAAAAGGGAAGGAAGTCCAAGGGGCTCTAATAACCAGTGAATGGAAGAAGGAGAAGGGATAGTCCAAGGTGTCTGCTTGGAAGTAGATTGTACAGGAAAGGTCTTTGACTTACAACAGTTTATTTAGTGACTGTTCAAAGTTACAATGGGATTGAAAAAGTGACTGTTATGACCGTTTTTCATACTTATGGCCTTTATGGCATCCCCATGGTCACGTGATCAAAATTTAGATGCTTGCCAATAGAATAGAATAGAACAGAAAGGAACGGAACGGGAACCGGAACGGGAACGGGAACAGGAACAGGAATAGGGACAGGAACAGGAATAGGAATAGAATATAGAATCAAATCAAATCAAATCAAATCGAATAGTGGAAGGAATCTTGGAGGTCTTCAACCTCCTGCTTAGGCAGGAAACCCTATATCATTTCAGACAAACGGTTATCTAATCTCTTCTTAAAAGCTTCCAGTGATGGAGCATTCACAACTTCTGGAGGCAAGTTGTTCCACTAATTAATTTATGATAGTTGGAATGTCCTGGGGTCATGAGATCATCTTTTGTGATCATCTGACAAGCAAAGTCAATGGGGTAGCCAGATTCACTTAACAACCGTGTTGCCAATTTAACAACTGCAGCAATTCACTTAACAGTTATAGCAAGAAAGATTGCAAAATGGGATAAAACTCAGTTAACAAATGTCTCAGCAACATAAATTTCCGGCTCAATTGCGGTAGTAAGTCAAGCAATACCTGTACTATGTAATACTTTGCTGAACTTCTTCTGTTGACCTGTGTCTTCCTCATCACTTTCTTTGTTTTTCTTACAAGCCTTTAAAATTGCATAAAAGGAAGAAGGAGAGGAAAAAACTGAGGAGGGCTGAAGTAGAACTAATGCCAGAAAGAATGTTGTCTCCTTGATAATTCATGATTTGGATCCTATAAACTGCTTGGAAAGAAGGATTGATGGATGGGGTCTGAAGAA
The DNA here is from genome assembly GCA_032468155.1 of Oxyrhabdium leporinum. Taxonomy (NCBI): domain Eukaryota; kingdom Metazoa; phylum Chordata; class Lepidosauria; order Squamata; family Cyclocoridae; genus Oxyrhabdium; species Oxyrhabdium leporinum. The sequence goes on along the minus strand of JANHFL010001592.1, from coordinate 152,220 downwards.
CAGAGAGAAATCCAGAGATAAAGCCGTGCTCTCTTAAAATGCAAGTTTCTATTCATCCTGGATACACAAAGTTTTTGAGCTTTAAAAAAGAACATGTGACGGGTGTTATAGCTTAGCTGGTAAACAGATCTCAAGCCAAGTTCAGGAGTTATAACAAATAGTTCCACTGTCATGTGGGAACAAGAGGAAGCCAACCTAAATTCATGTCAACTCCTCTTGACAAGTATAAAGAGATCAATAGCATCCTTTTCCACTTGTAAAAAAGCCACCATTGGAATCAAAGTTGTGGTTGTTTTAATTCTCATTCCTAAGGATCAAAAGAGTCGAATCAGAATTTCAAGCACAAAAATTTGCTGTGTGGTTACAAATGATATGCTGGTGAAGATAATTCTCAGTCTTAAAGGTTAGATAGAGTTTAGCACACATAATATTTGAAAATATTGATTTGCTAAAGGTTTGTTCTTGCTTTTATTTTATAGGGCTTTATAGGCTTTTCCAATTACAACCATTTATAAATTTGTGAAAGTTTAGTTTTAGTTTGTTATTTCTGAATATCAACTAGATATTCATTAGATATTTATGCCTTGATAATCTTTTAAGTTTCTCTTACAGATCTTATTACTGTTGATAGACATTATTTGTATTGTATTTTTAGTTGTGTTTTTTTTTAAATTTCACTTTTATCATGTTTTATAAACAACCCAAGGTGGCTCACATACATAATGCTCCTTCTTCCCCCTATTTCTCTCACAACAACAAACTTGTGATGGGAGTTGAGCTGAGAGAAAGTGACTGACCCACGATCACCCAGTCAGCTTCCAAGCCTAAAACAGGATTAGAACTCACAGTCTCCTGGTTTTTAGGTCAACATCTTAACTACTACATCAAACGGGTTCTCAGTTTCATAGTTAATAGCTGGTCTCACTTTTTTAAAGTACTGTTTACTGTATTAACATTTTATCTTGTATTTATCTGGTGATGGTTGACTGATGTGTGTACAGTAGCCAACCTACAATCTTTTAAAATAAGTTTCTTATTAAAATTATAATGAAGTACACAAAAAACAAAAAATACAATCCAGTCTCAAACAATGAATAAAGACTTGATCAAAAATTGTTAGTAAAGACTTGTACAGAATTTAATAGTAAACAGTTGAAAAAAGAAGCTGGTATACACACTTTAAAAATGTATCTATCTTTATATATTTATCACTTTTATTAAAATGCTATTAACATCATTTCTTGTTACAAGAATATAGAACTTTAAAAACAGGTCAAGCTCAGAACAAAGCAAGCAGATACAGTGAGCAGAATGTATGCAGATAACTAGGAGTTTCTGGCAATATTCCCCAAAGTTGAGTCCAATGAGAACAATGCATTGTTTAGTCCCACAAGCCATCGGTTTAAAGAAAAATAGGCTTGCAAGATTTTCAACAGTTCTATTCCAGACTCTAAACAAAAAGAGCATTTATAAGAACAGAAAACTGCTACTTTCAATGGTCGTCTAGAAGGACAAGTTTCTATTATCAGAAAAGTTGGGATAAAAGGTTCTGGCCTTAGCAGGAATAAGGAATGCTTCATGTTGACCACAATTTTTAAACTTTTAGATCTTGAAGTTTTAGCAACTTCCTAGAAAGAGGAAACTTTGCCCAAATAAAAACCAGTTTCCTACCACAATGTATATGAAGATGTGCCTTTATAACATCGAGTAGTTTGCAAAGAAAACCTTCTGTGTGTACTGTATTTCATATCGTGCATGCAGAGATCCAACTTAGTGTGCTTAAGATGGTTTAAGACAGAGGTATCAAACTCGATTTCATTGCACCAGGGTTGTGTTTGACCTTGGGGGGCAGTGGTGGGCATGGCCAGCTCAACATCACTTGTGTCGGGGGCGCCTGTGGTTGCCCAAGGGCTCTGCTAGTGAAAACAGGCTCCCAAGCTCCATTTTTGGCTGCAACAGCCTCCTGAACCCTCTGTCAGTGAAAACAGAGCTCGGGAGGGCCACAGGCAGCCCTCCTGAGTTCAATTTCTGCTCACAGAGGCACCGCAGGCCGGTTCCTTGCTGTTTCCAGGGCGGCCACACAGACCAGATCTAAACACCCTGCAGGCTGGATCTGGCCCTTGACACCCCTGGTTTAAGACTTCCGGATAATTTCAAGTCACTAATAGCTTGGGTTATAGTTTGGAAACAATCCTTTGTTGATTCTAAAGGTAAAGGTAAAGGTTTCCCCTGTCCAGTCATGTCTGGAAGTGTCTTTGGACAACACTGGTTCCCTCAGCTAAGAGAGAGATGAGTACCACCCCATTTCCGGTACTCATCTCTATTTCTTAACCGAGGAAGCCAGCATTGTCCAAAGACACGTCCATAACTATATGCTGAGGCACACGGAATGCTGTTATCTTCTCACCAAAGTGGTACCTACTGTATTTTTTGGAGTATAAGATGCACTCCCCCCCCCCAAAAAAGAGGGTAAAAATTTGGATGCGTCTTATACACCAAATGTAGCCCTGCCCACCCCCACCCTTCAGCAATTTTTGGCCTCTGAACACTCCATTTTAGACCCGTTCCAGGCTGCGGGGATCACTGCAGCACATCGCCACCGATCGCCACCTCCGCACATCGCATTTTCTGCCTCCGCATGCCCCATTTTTGGCCTCCGCACATCACATTTTCGGGCGGTTCCAAGTGGCGGGGATCAGCAGTGGCAGTGGCAATCCCCGTCGCCTGGAACCACCCAAAAACATATGAAAGGTGTGATAGAAATCAAGATTTCACCTGCCTAAACAGTTCTGTTTGTGATTATACAGTAATTTGGGTCATCTATAATTTTGGCCATTTTGCTATTAACCTCTTATAAATATGCTTATGATTTAAAAACAGATTCCTTAAAGGATCTGTATTGTTTTCTTTCCTTCATTGTGAGGGAAAAAATCCTGTGTTTATCTTCTAGTTTTTAACCAATTTTGTGAAAAACATTTTTTTAATGAAAAGCTTATTTTAAAATAAGCCTTGAGAAATAATAGAATTTACCATCAGTAAATTCATGCTAGAGAAAAGGAACTTGTAATTAATGTATACAATTAGAACAAGAAATCACAATGAGACAATTCAATGATAGCGAATGATTATCCAGGGGTATTTAAGTTTTTTAGGGCCACGACTGCTTTCTCCAAATGAGATGTGAACAGGCCTAAAAATGGCTAAAACTAGGACAAAGCTAAATTTAGTGTAATTTAAATCAAATGAAAGCTAGATAGTTAAACCAACTAAATTTGGATTGTTCCTATTTTAATAATTTCTTCCTTCTGACACATTAAAAACTTGTGTTATTAGCAAGATTTGGTGGAAGATAATGAATATGTTCAAAGCTGTCAGAGGCTCCGTGCACCTTGGGGTTTTAGTTATTAGCAAAAACATTGAAAGAAAAGAGAGATGGAGGGGGGGAAATAAAATATTGGAAGGGGAAATCCCAAAACAGACCCATGGAGGGACTAGATATGCCACAGCAGTCTGTATAGGAATGGGAAACAAAATAAAATGAAGATTGGAAACTGAACACAGTTGTTCAGGCTATGTCAAAGTCACCTAACAGTGAGCTAAATGGCATATAAATTTAATTAATAAATAAAAAGTCTGCTTGGCAATTATAACCAAAAGCAGAGAAATAATCTCTACATCTTTATGAGAGAATAATATCTAAATAGCCTCCAATTCTTTGCTTAAGTAACCTTTCCCTAAGCCAGAGATATTTTAGACAAGATGGTAGGATTAGAGACCATCTACTTTAAGTACACCTAGCACACTAGATTATTTCATGATCTCACTCCCCCCCCCACACACACAACAGGCTATTTCATACTAACAATGAGGTATTACTATCCACGCAGAATTAACTGCTTCTAATATAGACCCCACATTTTATTAATCCAGTTAAAACACATGTAATCTTATAGATTAATAGAGTTTAACAAAAATTTTCAGCTGTAGTTGGAGATTCTTTGTTGGACAAGCCAGATAAAATACAAGGTAGCAAGCAAAGCAACCACTATATTCTTGAAAGACAGCCAATATTGCTATGTGTCAATTTTGGGGCAAAAAAGAACTTGCAATCTTCTAGGAAGCAAGCACAACAAGTGAAATAATGATGGAAGTTGTAGCATGTAGTTTAATCCAGCCATTATAGTTTGTAAATCACTACTTACACTGTATACACATTTAGTGCTTTGTTCTGGCTTGTTAAACAAATCATGGTTGTTATTCTTGGTTGACAAAGTATCAGGCTTGAGTCTTCATTGGGGAATCATCTCAGAATAATATCATGTTTCCATAGAAGAAAACATCAAGTGTCTTCCAGAAATAAAAACAAACTATATCCATGGTGTTCCCATGATCTACAAGACTAATAACCTTCACAAGATAAAGTTTACTTAGCATAGCTTGGTTGAAAAATTCAGACTGATTCTTGTTAATTAATACATTCTTTTCAAAATGCTCACAAGGAGCTTCCTAATGTATTTTAGAATTCTTCACCGTAACAATAACAAGTTCCTCAATGTATAGTTTTTAAATCCAGCTTTTTTAGGAATGGGGCAACATTGTTCATATGGAGCATTCTGTCATTTTTAGTGTTCTTTTGATTTTTCAGATATTACAAACTTTATTCAGCATTTGGGTGCTCTTTAATTACTTTTAAAAATATCTTGTGCTCCAACTTCCTTGTTGCACCATTTGTTCTATTTATTCCAAGTTGAAAGAGTGAACACAGAGGAATTAAGCAGTTCTACCTCTCCATCATTTATAAAGATTTTCACAAATAAGAGGTTGGCTTTTTTTTCTTGTCTTGAACTGTGTGTGTGTGTGTGTGTGTACATGTACCTAAGGAGGCTTCTTTATGTAATTTTTATTTTTCTCTCTTGCTGTTGTCTTAACAAAAAGCTAAGCAAGTAACACACAGTTATGCCTTCAAGGTTTTAATTTGCAGAACCTACCACTTTCCTAATCATTTAGATGCCTAACCACGAGGACCTAACTTTTATTTTAGCTCTCTGACACTCAATTATGCTTATTTTTTTCCTTTCCACAATGTTATTTTTTGCACCTAAAAATTGAGACTATTCACAGGAAGAAAGCACCCTACAAAGAAAACTTGCTATCATTACTGAAACTGGATAATGAAACCTCGAAACCTTATTACAGCTGATTCAATAGCCTCTCCTACCTCCAGGCAACAAAAGGATAAACAGAAAGAAAGAGTTACAAATAAAGTAATAAAGCTAAATAAAATTGAGCCTAAGCAAAGAGAGGCAAATCATAAGTATAGACTTATATTGATTATCCATTCAAACCGGTCTCTGAATTTGCACCTTACTAATACTTCTTTCAAACGTTTCTGTACGACATGGGCTTGAACCCAATAGGTATGAACATTAACATATAGGAGGGGAGTGTTGTTTTGGGGCACCAGAAGTTACTTTTTGATGCTGAACTTATATGTTTTTTTTATGTTTTTACTATTGTTTTTGTGAGCTGCTAAGGATTATTGCATATAAGATGGACGGCTGCGTAAGACTTTAAATTAAATATATAATTAAACTTTGGATCAATTTAGACTCATGTGCTACAATACTATCATTGCACAGCAGATAAGAAAGGTCTTTAGTGACAATTCCTATTGCCCTGAATATGCAGCAAAAATTGCTCTGAAGTTTGCTGAGCACAGCAGAAATGAATAACTAGAGAGCAAAGATATTTTTTTTTTCTTAAAGCATGCCACATCAAAATGAGAAAAAAAGATGATCTATGGACATGGACATTTTGGTATCCAATTCAAAACCTAATTGACTGGTCTTTGGCAGCATTTTATTTCCAGAGACCCAAAATCTTGGAAAACCCTGTTTAGTTCAGCACATTATGAACCCATCCATTTTTTTTTCTTTAAATAGAAACACAGGAGCACAAAACAATTGCTATTTTCTTATCTTCTCCTTACACAATATATTTATTAAAATTAAACAATTCCTGTTTTGCATCTAAAATAGCCAGTGTGGTATGCAAGATATTACATTCCTCAATTAGGCCCTGAAACATTTGTGTGTGTATGTGTGCGCACACACACTTACTTTATTCACATGCATACATTTATATAGTTACCATACATATTTATAAAATTAAGTCTAATAATTCCTTTATCCAACAACAAAGCAGATTTATACTACCCAATCTAAAGAGATACACCAATGCATATGTATTTAAATGATCTTAGATGTTTCTCCTCCCTCTTGTAAACCCCTCTTAACAGATGGATTTGTGCTATAGCTAAGGATACTTATTCAGAAGCTCTATTAAAATCTTGAAGTGTTTAGGACACTTCAATTCTCAATGAAGCATACAAGATCCATTGAATTCGTCCCACCTTAAAGGATGATGCTTGTTTCAATTTGTGGAGTCACGGAATTCTAGAATGTATGAGTTTAAATTATCTTTATTGGTCATTTACTCTAACACCCTGGTAGCACAGAAATCTACTAGACCACTTTCGAGGTAAATTGCTCCAATGCCTAACAGCTCTTACCAACATCACTTTTAATTTCAACCCAGCAATTATTTATCCTGCAGTTGGTTTCAACCAAAATTAAAACTGTCCCCTCTTATACGTTTGTAGATTGCCATTATATCTTCTCTATTCTTCTCTTTTGGCAAGCCAAACACACTTCACAGAGCCTGGCTTCCAATTCCATTATCATATGAACTGGTTCCAGCACTTCAGTATCCCAAAGCTCGACACAGAACTGGACATAATACTGCAAAGTGCATTAGCACAGCACTATTTCTTCCCCTTGAGTTGAACATAATGCTTAGATTAATGCAGCCTCCATCTGCACTGTCCTTTTCAGAAGCTGCATCACATTGCTTGGTCTCACTCATTTGCTGGTCCATTAGTACTCCTACATCTTTTCCTACCATAAGTAGAACCTTACATTTGTCGTTGTCAGGCACAAGAAATCAGGAAGCAAAGCGATTCAAATGACTACAGGCATTCTTGTAGGCACAAAGGGACTCCCGACTAATGTTGTGCTTGACCCTCAGGCTCAGCCCAGTCATCTCCTACAGTCACAACTGAATAGTATTGTCTTGCTGGATATAGCCAATGGTGGGACTCAGCTGGTTTGCACTGGTTCAAACAAACCGGTTGTTAAATTACCCACCCACCCCCGCTATCAAAGTGGATCCTGGGTGCTGCGCTGCACTGCAATGGAGAAATGGGCAACGGAGCGGCTGGCATGAGGGAAGGAGAAGGCCGCTTTCTGTCTTCCTTCCCTCATGCTGGCCG
>JANHFL010001592.1:123094-142390 GCA_032468155.1 Oxyrhabdium leporinum | reverse complement strand
GATTTATTGCAAAGGAAAGCACTACACTTTAGCATTATCTTGCCGGTCTGCATTGTGTGGCTATGCTATAGGTCACATTAAAATGAAAATAGGAGTTGGCGGATAACTGCATCTCAGCACTTTGCTAGATGTGTGCCCATCTGACCACAAAAAGAGACAGTGATAAATTGAAGTAGTAGAGTTTATCTTGGAGATAACCCCATCATTCTATATCATGCCAACCATTAGCAGTCAACTGGAAGTCCCATTGCCCCATGATAGGCCTTCTTTGAGAATTCTGACAACCTTGTCTCAACATTTCAAATGTATTCACCTTCATCCCAAAATTTCTAACCATTGGTGTGAAATAAGTTGTAGCTAACTGGGATTCCAATAACACAGATATAAACAAGAACTGCTTTTAGCATGAAAATCAGGTCCATTAAACAACATAAGATGATATAAATTTAGCAACACATCTTCCAGAAATGGTCCATCCAACAATGAATGAAGCCTCAATCTCAATTCATCTAAACAACTGGATTCTCTGAGATCTTCTATTGTTCACACAAACTAGGTAACGCTGAGAAAACAAAATTTGAACTTTATGAAAAATTTAAATGCCTGAATTCAACTGGGTAGCTAGCACGCAAAATCAGCTTATTTAACACATATGATCGTGTTTATTTCAATCAACCAGATAAAACAAATGTTATACAATACACGAAAGCTACAATATCTACAGACAGCACACATTTGAGCATAAGGAAATAGGGGAATAATACATACTATCAATAGTAAAAAGAAGAGGCGAATATACAAGGATACAATGTTAATCATGTGCGTATAATGTGATACAGATTCTAATAATCCGAGATAATGAAATATTAATTAGAACAAAGCTTTAGTCTTTAGAGTGATGTCAGTTGATGTTTCAATCCCATGTTACAGAAGGTTAGTAGACTACGTATGGGCATGTATATATTGTATTTTAAATACAGGTTTCTCAGGTTCCAGTTTCTGAAACATTTAACACTGTTCATTTTTTGTAAAAAATAAAAATAAATAAATGGAAATATGTACAAATTAACACTGAGGGCTAATGTCCTTTTGGGATATAATATTTGGAATTTCTTTGATCACAGAGAAGTTTCATATAAGGATGGCAGTTAAGAGAATGGCCAATATGGGTCAAGCTTGCCACTAACTCTAAACAAATATAAATTAAATAAGGATGCTTGACTAACAGGTCTTCTAATCTGATCCAGTTGGACAATTCTTACTATTATGGAGAATAGTTAGCCTCATGGGAAAATGGCATTTGGGCACTGTATTTTGTTTCATCAAAAAAATGGCATGTTGGGGAATGGTTCGTTGCCTACCCAAGCAACAGTCTAATTTCAGAGGAAGAGTACACATCTCTTATTTTATTTGATTTAATAGACAATCCTATTCAGAGCTCTTCTGTACAACAACTCTGGCCCTAAAACAAGTTTCTGACTTATACTTGTATTCTAAGTGGAAATAACATGGAAACAATTCTCATTTCTGAAGAATATGATTCAAGAAGCTACTACCACCATTGTATTGCAAAAGAAAATTGCAACTGGAACAAGATCCAGTATCTCTTTTTTATTTATTTTGGAGAATACAACAGTAATAAAATCTTTTAATCAATGATAGTAAAGTCTGATTTCAGAGAACTACTGCTTCTGACCTCTTCTTACCAAAGACCATTCATTTCTATAGCTTTCTCCATTATCATCAAATCCTCCAGGTTTCCAAAGAAATACTATTTAGTTGGATGCATGTATCTATATTTATAACCTTACATTTATTTTATGAGCCACAGTGGCGCAATGGTTAGAGTGCAGTACTGCAGGCTACTTCTGCTGACTGCCGGCTGCCTGCAATTTGGCAGTTCAAATCTCGCTAGGCTCAAGGTTGATTCAGCCTTCCATCCTTCCGAGGTGGGTAAAATGGGTAAAATGAGGAGTCAAATTGTTGGGGGCAATATGTAAACCACTGTAAAGCACTGTAAAGTGGTATATAAGTCTAAGTGCTATTGCTGTTGCTTTTATAGGTATTAATCCCTCATAAGCAAACAGAGACTGAATTCTGAGTAAACATACCACGAATTGGCAAATAGTTCAAATACCATAAAATATTGTAAACTTGTAACATTATTATGTGACTTATATACATATATTATATTATATATTTTAAATGTGGCCCAAGACAATTCCTCTTCACTCAGTGTAGACCCAGGCAAATCAAAAGTTTGGACACCCATTATCTAGACCAGGGCTAGGGAACTATGGACCTTTTATGACTTGTGGACTTCAACTCCCAGAATTCCTGAGCCAGGCTGGCTCAGGAAGTCTGGGAGTTGAAATCCACAAGTCATAAAAGGGCCATAGTTCCCCACCTCTGATCTAGACTAACACAGAACTTTGATAAATACAACAATAATGCAACACCAACACTGAGCATATTGCTTTAGAGTGTTCCTACCCATAACAGATAACAAAGAAATATTCAAGGAAAAAAAGAAAGGTGAATAAATATATAAGCAAAAGATAAAAGCAATAACAAGCATACGGGACAGCAAGGGAGAATGGAATGGCTTTTGGACAATAGGACACCATTGGGTAGCAAAGAGCAAGGCAACTAAACGCATTACAGGTAATTCTCTATTTACAACAGTTCATAAAGTGACTGTTCAGCTACAAAGGCACTAAAAAAAGTGACTTATAACCGGTTTTCACACTTACAACCATTGCAGCATCCCCATGGTCATATGATCAAAATGTGGGCGCTTGGCAACTGACTCATATTTATGACGGTTGCCGTGTCCCAGGGTCACGTGATCACCTTTTTGTGACCTTCTGAACAGCAAAGTCAAGGGGAAGACAGATTCACTTAACAACCATGTTACTAACTTAACAATAGCACTGATTTACTTAACTGTGGCAAAAAAGGACGTAAAACCCGTTAAACAACTATCTTGCTTAGTAACAGAAATTTTGGGTTCAATTGTGGTCGGAAGTCGAGGACTACCTGGATAAAAACAGAAGGATAGCAAAAGCAGGAAGCATTTTAAACTGTAATCCAATCTGCATTAAAGTTAAAGATCCAATATCTACTCTGATAATACAATTAGAAAAAAAAATCAGAAGACCCCATAACACTCACTGTGTCCTATAGGACAATTCATCATTCAGCACAAATCTACTGCTCACTTATGATTATTTTGCAACACAAGCAATCTTGAATTTCTCCTAGAAGATGCTTCAGTTGTGTCAGATCCCTTTGGGAAGGGAGTTAAAAGCTGAAGAGCAGACACAGAGAAAACTATTCCATTCATACTTGCTCTATACAGAGCTCCTAAGGAAAGGTCACCTTTTAACAATCACAGAGGACCTTCTTAAGAGGGCAGTTGCTAATGTAAGCTAGGTTTTACATCCCATCACTCTGATTTCACATTAGGATACACTGCCATTTTTGAAAAAAATGTTGATGTACTTAATTTTTACCTGATGTGTATCTTTATAGTATAAGAAATTCATGAGCTATCTGCCCAATTCTGATCTATTAAGACGGAAAATATACTGGCAACTGGTAGAATTAACCAACTGATATAGTTTAATTAAAAGGGACTCAAGCTATTTCATCTTTCCACATAAAATGATAGCCTTAGCAAAAGGAATGGAGCACATGAGATGAAAAGGGAAGGGCAGAAAATCCCCCCCAAATACATCTTGTATAAACCTGATAATGCTTGTCTTAAAATAAATGTGTTTATTCACAAATGGTTTTAAGAAGCAAAAGCCAACTTGATCAATCTATGTATGATTCGAACCTAACCCCATTTAATCATAAATATGGATTGATCCTAACCATAGAGAAGTTCTATCTTCATCTACAGCAGCATTTATAAAAGAATTTTAAAAAAAATTAGCAGCATGGAAAAAAACTAAAGACATTGCTTATGCTGCTGTAGCTTTTATCAAAGAAAAGAAAAAATGCCAAGAAAACCATGTTGCTTTTCTTCCCCCCCCCCCCCCACATGCATGCATCTTCTGAAAACTTATCCAAAAGTCAACGTACAATAATCCCTAGTGGTCTGGAGTCTGATTCCAGAGAGATGGGTCTCCAGTCACCCGTTTCCATCTGCATTATGTGCACAATTTGACCAAAACCAAATTATCCATTGTTTTCATCACACCCCACAAACAACCAGCTCCTCTAAATCATCAAATACAGTTTTTATAATACGGATTTTGTCATTATTATTCTAGGCAAACCAACTTGTGAATGTGCCATATATTCTTTAGATTCTATCTCTGCAGAAAGGGAGATTAGGCAAAGAAAAAAAGACATTTAAAAAACAGCAAATTCATGCATTTCATGCATTCAGGCTTGCTGAGGCTGCCCCTTTAAAACAGTCCGAAATTAAGCCGCTGGAAAGAAGACAAAAGAGCCTTCCTCTCTCTTGCTCTGTTCTACAAACACACACACACACACACACACAACCTCCGAGCTGTTCAACATCTATAGAAAGAATGGCTGACAATGAGAGCTCATTGATAAAACATCAATATCGTTATCAGCCATGCTGCCACAGATAACCCAAACGTGGGGGTTTTTTTGCATTTAGCACTTACCTTTCACTGGCAAAATTCACTCCTCTGGGTGGCAAAATTGCGTTTTTGCTTTGTTTCTTTTAAAAAATAAATAAATAAACACATTTACATGTTTCTCCAGCAAGCTAGTCTAAGCCTCCCATTAACACACTCCATTGCAGATAATTGCAGGCAGCACACACACCCCTGCTTTTCCCAGTTCCCAACACACCAAGGATAATCACATTCCAGTGGGGAGTGAACAGATGGTGGATTCCATGGTAACCAGCCCTCCAAAGGCTATTGGTAGAAGTGTGTGACTACTGCTTATTTGGTAACAATTCCTCTTTGTGCTTCGCCTGTGCAAATCTTGAACAGAGGACGGGACGACCACGGAGAAGGTTTTAGCAGGCGTGAGGCAAGGGGAGCAGGTGATTTGGCACGCTAAATAATGCTGCAATTAAAAAAACCACAATAGCTAGGTTCAAGCACATTGCATGTACAATCCACGGAAGGCTGCGTATTCCAATGTAAAACTCACTTCATTTATTTTTTCTTGGCTACCCTGCTTCAAAGGCTTCGAAGGGTAAGCAGCTACAGCAGGACAAGAACAATCCGAATTAAAACCAAGCCAACCCAAGCCAACCTGAAGGTGTACTTCCAGGTTTTTATATGAACTTGTAAACTTGTGCCATGCCTGGTTACCAAGTATGAGTTCTCAAGACCGAGTTGGGAGTGCACTTCTTAAACTTGAATTTCCATAGAAACACATGTGATTCATATGGCCGTAAGTAAATAAAAAAATATATTAACCAATCCCGACAGAAAAATGAAAGAAGAATCATGTTTATAATATACAGGTAGTCGGCAACTTACAGCAGTTTGTTTAGTTCGAAATTACAACAGCGCTAAAAAAAAAGCGACTTATGACCATTGCAGCGTCCTCAGTCACATGATCAAAATTAGGATGCTTAGCAGCTGGTTCATATTTATGAGGGTTGCAGTGTCTGGGGGTCACGTGATCAGCTTTTGCGACCTTCTGACAAGCAAAGTCAATAGGAAAGTCAGATTCACTTAACAACCATGTTACTAAGTTAGCTGAAATGATTCAGTTAATAACTGTGGCAAGAAAGATGGTAAAATGGGGCAAAACTCGCTTAACAAATGTTTCACTTAGCAACATAAATTTAGGGTTCAGTTGTGGGTGTAAATTGAGGACCACCTGTAGGTTGGTGTGCATTTCTGTACTAGGAAAGGAAAAATGAGAAAACCCAAGCTATAAAACCAAAACTTCCGTTGAAGAGAATGTGTGTCTAATGCACAAAGCACTTAGTTTCCAAGGTAATAGGGAAAAATAATTAATTAATTTTAAAAGACAGCTTAGATTACATGGTCATGGTCATTCTTTTAATACAGCCTTTCTCATCTTTGTACTCTTCAAAGGCTTATTTCAAATTGTATTTCTATATTCCGCAGCTGAGGAGTTGAAAGTGTGTATATCTGAAAAACATATCTAGAAATATATCTAAATATATATGAAAATATATCTTAGAGACCATCATTTTGGGGGAGATTATTGTAGTTTCTGCAGATATTTCTTATTATGTTTTGAACTTTTTTTTCTGACGAAGGGTGAAATTTTCTAATTTAAGATTTTATACAATTGCAGTTGCTATCCCACCCCCCCAGGTTTCTACTTCGGAATGTATGATCCTGACTAGTCTTCGTAATAATATGGGGTCTTTTGAAGTTGAGCTGAAACCAAAGCAGAACTGGAAAAACTCTTTACAACACTGCAGCTCTGGGAAACTACACTTTCCCCACCCCAAAAAAAAGAGGGTGATAATTTGGGTGCGTCTTATGCACCAAATGTAGCCCCACAACCCCCGCCCTTCAGCCGTTTTCAGCTTCTATGTGTCGTGTTTTAGACCTATTCTAGGCTGCAGGGATTACCACAGACCATTGCCGTCTCTGTGCCTTGTGTTTTTGACCTCTGTGCCTTCAGTTTTCAGCCTCCAAAAACTGCTCCGTCTCAGACCCGTTCAAGGCTGTGGCCATCACTGCCTCCACACATCGCGTTTTCAGCCTCCGCACGCCCCATTTTGGGCCTCTGCGCATTGCGTTTTTGGGCGGTTCCAGGCGGCAGGGTGCCTGGAACCACCCAAAAACACAATGCACAGAGGCAAAAAACGGGATGTGTGGAGGCCAAAAACATGACGCGCAGAGGCCAAAAATGTGATGAACGGAGGCAGCGATAGTCTGTGGCAATCCCTGCAGCCTGGAACAGCTGATTGGGGGTATTCCATGAGGCCGATCCACCACCAATCAGCTGCTCGTGCTGAATCAGGCTGCAATAACGTGTTGAAGCTTACCAGGCTGTTTGCTTTTTGCTGCAAGGATGCTAGCCAGATGAATACCGATGGATGCTGGTAGGCAGAGGTAGAATTTTTGTTTTGTTTCCCTCCCCAAAAACTAAGGTGCGCCTTATACTCCGGAGCGTCTTATACTCTGAAAAATACGGTACCTGTTTTCTTTTCAGCAGGAATTTGTGGTTCCCCACTACCTCTATAACATGAGATAACGTAACATAATGATTATTATTTCACCTTCTGAGACTTTTATTAAATGCAGTGCCGAAATAGTGTCAAGGAAGTTTGTACCAGTAACCCTCGACTTGCAACAGTTCATTTAGCGAGTGTTCAAAGTTACAACAGCACTGAAAAAAGTGACTTATGACCAATTTTTAGAGTTATGAACTTTACGGCATCCCCATGATCATGGTATCAAAATTTAGATGCTTGGCAACTGGTTCATATTTATGACCTTTGCTGTGTCTGCAACCTTCTGACAAGCAAAGTCAATGGGGAAGACAGATTCACTTAACAACCGGGTTACTAACTTATAACTGCAGCGATTCACTTAACTGAGGCAAGAAACATCGTAAAATGGGGCAAAACTCACCAAATGTCTCACTTAACAGAAATTTTGGGCTCAATTGTGGTCGTAAGTTGAGGACTACCTGTATATTCACAAATGATTTACTTCCCACCATGAAAATGTGGAAGGGTTACTTGTTGGCTATTTATTTTATAGTCTTTTTCCATTGTCATTTTTGCATTTGCTCGGCTAGAGGAAAAGCAATTGGCTCTTGATGATTCCGATGTCTTAGAATTTTAACATCAGTGAAAGTGAAGATGATTGTCAATTGCGTCTGAAATGCTTTGAAGGGATTTATGATGGCAACAGTGATAGTGTAGAACAGGAGTGTCAAACTCAAGGCCTGCGGGCAAGATCTGGCCCATGGGGTGCTTAGATCGGGGCCGCCTTGGAAACAGTGAAGGACTGGCCCGCGGTGTCTCTGCCAGCAAAAACGGTGCTCGTGAGGGCTGTGTGTGGCCCTCCTAAGCGTTTTCGCTGGCAGAGTGTTGTAGGAGGCCGTCACAGCCGAAAACAGAGCTCAGGAGCCCATTTTCTCTGGCAAGACATGAGTGACATCGAGCTGGCCATGCCCATCTTGGCCACGCCCACCCTGGCCCCCCGAGGTCAAACACAACCCTGATGCGGCCCTCAATGAAATTGAGTTTGACACCCCTGGTGTAGAATTATCCTCAGAATTTCTGCAGGATTTTTATGTTTCAATTTTCAAGGGGAAATCATCTTGAGAAGTCTATACAGGCAGCCCTCGACTTATAACCATTCATTTAGTGACTGTTCGAAGTTACAATGGGTTATGACTGTTTTCACGCTTACGACTGTCGTAGTCTCATGGGAAAATGGCATTTGGGCACTGTATTTGGTTTCATCCAAAAAATGGCATGTTGGGGAATAGTTCGTTGCCTACCCAGTTCATGTGACCAAAATGTGGACGCTTGCTAACTGGCATGTGTTTACAATGGTTGAAGTGTCCTGGGATCATGTGATCAACTTTTGTGACCTTCTGACAAGCAGAGTCAATGGGGAGCCAGATTCACTTAATACCCGTGTTACTATCTAAATTGCAATGATTCACTTAACAACCGTGGCAAGAAATGTCTTAAGATGGGGCAAAACTCACTTAACAACTGTCTTGCTCAGCAATGGAAATGTTGAGCTCAGCTGTGCTACCTGTACATTGTTCAGGGGTTTTCTTAATTCTTAAAGCAGCGAATTACCACCTGTCTCTCATAAAGG
Source organism: Oxyrhabdium leporinum (assembly GCA_032468155.1). Taxonomy (NCBI): domain Eukaryota; kingdom Metazoa; phylum Chordata; class Lepidosauria; order Squamata; family Cyclocoridae; genus Oxyrhabdium; species Oxyrhabdium leporinum. The sequence continues at coordinate 133,616 of JANHFL010001592.1, read as the reverse complement.
GGAAAAAAAAACTATACTGTAGGGAATTCCAGCGTATAACCCACTAATACTTTTAAGTAGAAGTACGTTTAGATATGGTACTAATTAAAATCAGTTTAGCAAGAAAAGCAATTTGAGCACTTACGCATATTTAGAAAATGTTCATAAATATAGCCTCTTGCATGTGTTGTACATAGAATCAAAGCAATAATTGCTGATTTTGTTAACTAGGGATCCGTTAAGGAGTTGCCTAAGACCTTTTTTGTAGACTAAGGAAATTCTGACTAGTCATTTTCCACTACCTCTTCTCATCTTTTTCAAGCAATTTTTACTCCAAACCACAGTACAATTGAAGTCCCATTTTTGTGAACCTCCTAGTATAGAAACTCTCTTATTCAGCTCTGAAGAAACAGGGAAGAAACAAAAGTGTGGTTGACAGATATACAAAATGCTGTTTTGCAACATTTGTAGAGCACGGTCTAAGTCACAGTTGGAGGGTTGAATTTAGAAATAATTACAAACTGTTGCAAAGAAACAAAACGTGATTCCTTTACTTCTTGAAAGACAGACTTATGAGAGATCCAAAAACTTTCAGTTCCTTTTCCCCCGTGAGAACCCCAATGCCAGGACTCGGTCACCATTAATGTAGATCTCCAGTCATCGGGCTACAGTAGGAAGGGTTTGATGGACTAAGATCCAACAGAGTTTTGGAAAGTTCTGCCTTTGGTGAAGCTCATAGTCTTGTCTGATGCACCTAACATTTCTCCTTAAAGCAGCTATCTTTCTTAGCAGCTCTGCTAAGCTCTGGTCTTTCCTTGTTTACGGGAAAAGAGTGTTAAAAACTATTTGAAGCAATCACTTTCTAAGTAAGTGAAAACAGCTGAACCAGAGATAAACTATTTGCTGTTATAAATCAAGGAAACTAAACCATTAATTAGCTCATTATACTGTCAATGCCCAGGACCTTGATTCAGCCAACCGATGCTCTTTGCCTCCTATAAATACCATGGGTTTCTAGTTGCCAACTTTTTCTATACCTACCAGGGAAACTTTGGGGATAGAGGGTTTTTCACCCTCTCAAGGTAATTCAGAGTCTTGCTCTGAACCATAAATGGGAATAATTCTTCATACCATGCACAGTTCAACCACAGAATACAATGCCAGCCACACATTTAGACAGTCTTTGAAGACAACCAGGCAATGTTTTGACAATAGGGTGTGTTTTCATCGCTACTCTTATGACAGGATGTGTTTTTATGGCTACTATTCTTGATGGTTGCATTCTACCTGTGGCCGCAGGCAATATACTTTAAGTGCCAGCTGCTAGGAAGGAACAATGGGAAAGAGCTCTTGCTTTCACACCCCATTTGTAAACTTCCTGGATGCATCTGTCTGGCCACTGTGAGCTAGAACACCAGATTGGAGGGGCTGCTGACCTGATCAAAGCATGTCTGTTTTATATCCTCATGTGATGCAGGCAGCAGGTGCCTGGCAGTTTTACTTGCAAAAGGCAATTGGTTGAACCAGACCCCATTAAACATACCTAAAGCCATCAAAAGATTGAAAGCAAATGATGGTCAGAGTGACCCGAGGAATCTGCCTTCTACAGGTTACCCAATTTGACAGTTGGCAGAATAATTAATATATGGGTTTGTTCATCAATTATATTGTAGAAAACTCTCTTTTTTTATTGGTTGCTTCTTGGATTTTTAATCATATTCTGTAGGCTGAGTAGTTACCTCCTAATTGAGGCCTAATTGATAGTGCATGCATACATACATACTTAAGACTGTAATTGAGTCTAGAATTACAATTGTAAATTGTGGCAGTCTTCAGGTGTGTCACCATTTAACTGCAGTCGATTTTATGATTATTATTTTTTTGCAGCAGTTGTTAAGGGAACGGGGCACTTGTTAAACAAATATACCCACTGTTTTTTGTGGAAACTGAAAATGTATTGGAAATTAACAAAAAAAATGTGAAATATGGTGGTCACATGACCACACGATGCTACAAATGACCATTAAAGCAAGCGGTTGCCAACCCATGAACAAAATGTGTTCATGCAACTGGAGGAGGAGGGGTGCCTGCAGCAGTCAGAACTTGAAAGCTGGGTCATACATATCGTTTTTTGAGGATCCATCATAATATCAAACGGTTGCTAAGTGAGCAGTCATTGAAGGACTACCTGTATTCACATATATTTGGTTTTTTTTATTTTTTGTTTTGCTATTTATGCCATGTCTTTATATTCTGGAAATGCTCCTGTTCCTTTCACATTCTAAGGTTAATTCTACAAATTCTTCTTAGCCATCAAATATGTAACAACTCACTACCGGTAGCGATTTCCACTGGATCACAGGTGTCAAACTGACAGTGTCATGTTGCCATCACGTGATGTTTCTCATCCTTTTCCCTATTCACAGGGCTGAGGTGGGCATGGCCTATGAGTGATGCATCTGGCCCGTGGGCCACCAGTTTGACACCCCTGCACTGGATAGATCAACAGTGCAAAACTACCTGAAAAGCTCAGAACAGTGTCCAAAAAATGTGAAGAAAACCAGGTTGCATCCTTCTGAGGTCGGTAAAATGAGAACCCAGATTGTTGGAGGCAATATGCTCATTTGTAAACCGCTTAGAGAGGGCTGTAAAGCACTGTGAAGTGGTATATAAGTCTAAGTGCTATTCCTATTCTTCCCACAGTCAGACAGCAGCATTTTAAAATAATACTCCGTTACCTTTGAGGTTATGTTTGCTACAGACTTAAAAAGTCATCTGCTTTTATTTTCACGACACCCACGCCATACTTATTTTAAATAGTGTTTTTGTTTACAACCCTTATAGATATAAAGGGGACTTTAAGTAAAAACAATATACCAATGGTTTCCTACCAGAATTATGTTACAGTTCGAACTCTGGAATAAACCTGGTATCCATAGATTATATTTAAGCAAGTTTTAGCAGCTACACACAGTTGTCTTCAGCTTTAATTAGAAATGCTGCTCTAAAAATAGAACAGTTTCATATGTACAGCACTGTTCTTCATGCACACGCTGATGGCCTCAGAGAAATAAATGCTCATTCTTCATAACTTGAAGTGGAGGGGAAACTACCATGAATTGCACTGCTTGTTTTACAACAGCTAACAACATGGAGATTTGATGAAGTATAATTTTGTTGCTTCAGTCCTGTGGGTCTCAGGCAAATTCCAAAGCCTGGCTGGACATGCATGGGCAGATGACAGGAAGCAGCTGTCAGAGCAAGATCAAAGCCAACATTGGCCCCATCAGTGACATCCTTCTGAAGAACAAGAAACGTCTTCCCTGCAACAAAGTATGCCCAGTATCTGACTGGGCATACTGTAAATCCTCACCATTCAATCTGGTACATAGTAAACAATGTTCATTTCATACTTTATAAGCAGCATTCTTTAGTCAGTCTGTCTGTCTTGTCAGTCTGTTTATTTATCATCCATCTATCATCTCATTTATTTATCATCTATTCTACATCTTGCACAATATCTGTCTGTCTGTCTGCCTGTCTGTCATCTACATTGTCTATTTGTCTATCATCTCTGCCTGTCTGCCCACCTCACAAGCAAAGGGTCTGGGTGTTGTACAAGACTAAAACAATATCACTGCACCTATTAAGGGTTCTCTGTCATGCCCACTGTTCAGCAGCTCAGTCAACCAACTGTGGTTTATATACAATCTAAGATGTTTATTTAGAGGTCATGCATTACTGAGTTTAGACACTACAGCAGGTTCTCTTCTACATGTGTTGACAATCTGCGTTTGGAATTATCCAGAATTTTCATTTTGTATAAAAGCTGTTGCCAACTTTCTCAATACTGCATTTTGATACCTTTATTATTTATTTATACAGTGATAAATAGCAGCTACCTTTGTAATGCTCTCCTTTTCACTCTTTGGGATTGTTCAGTTCTCCAGATGAACTGATTTATGGATTTCGCATAAACTCATATCCTTATCTTAATACATAAGCAATCAAACTATTATGCACTGAAGAGATTCTACATCAATCACTTTACATTTTAGTCAGCCTTAAATATTTATGGAACAATGAGGTCTAGTTGTGTGTATTTTTGTGTTTGTTTGTAAGTGTGTGAATGTGTGAGAGTGAGTGTGTGTGTGTGTGTGTGTGTTTATAAATCCCTTCTCACCCCTATGGGTGTTATGTGTCTTCCTCCATCTCAGAAGCCTGGGAATTCGAGGGTTCTGTGCAGTATCTTAGCTGTTCCTAGAACTGCAGTCTTCTGGAGAGAGAGCTCTGATATTGCTTCTGGGATCTGTTAGAGCCCCTCTCCCAGTTTAAGAGTCACAATCTGAGTACTCCTACTACCACTTTGGCCTTTACTTTCCATAAACTCTCTAGTTTCTCCTTCAGCCCTTAGTACTTCTCCAGTACTTCTCCAACTTCTCATACTCCTCCTGCCTGATGTTGCTTCACTAAGCACCACTAAATCACCAAATTCCTGCTCCTTGTCTACTACCACAATATCTGGTTGACTGGCCAATGTCTACCTGTCAGTCTCATACCTGAAAATCTCATAAGGTCTTAGCTCTGCTGTTCTCCACAACCTTCCCTTCTGGACTTAGGAGAATCTAGTCCATACATTATGCAGAAGTTCCTACACACGATGCCAGGTACTTGGTTGTGCTGTTCAGGGTACACAGCTCCTGCCTGCATCTTGTACCCTGACATTATTTGCTGGATTATCTCTGAAATGTCTCTTCATAGGCTGCACCTTGGATCCTGCCTACTAACATAGTAGTCCCCTTCTTCTATGTATCTGGTGCTTAGTGCCTTTTCTTGTTAGAAAGTTAGTCTCATATCTGGTTATCTGCACTGCAGTGTTTCTGCCAAAGGAGCCTCCCAAGTACCAATAGCTATTCATCTCCCTTGGCTGATTCCAAACAAAAATTCAGCTGAACACATTTCTGAGAAAGAAATACCTCCCTGTGTAGCCAACCAGATTTCAGTTCAGTCAATAACAAAATTGCATTGTTGTTGATGCATATTGGTGCCTATAACTCTGTATTTTATCTAGTTTGCCCGTGCAATAAATTGTTTGGATTTCTGGGGCAGGAGGAGCGAAAGAGAGCAAACAGCGAAGTTCAATGCTCTTGGCATATGGAATCGGTTCCAATCAGTAAGACAATTGTTTCTTCTTGGTTTTAGAGTCCCTTTTCTTAGATTTGCATCATATTGTCAACACAAAACAAATTCTGCTTTGGAGTTTAATAGCAAAAGCCTGGTCAATTCAGTCTAAAGAGGAAGTTGTTCTCACACAGTACAAAAGAAAGGGGAAGGGAAAAGGAACCCGCCAGGCTTACTGATTACAGCAAAACTGAAACTGCATCAAAGCCACCCACCAGAACACCATGGTGGTGAAGGCGGATGCACAAAACATCTACATGCTAAATATTAACCAATTAATATCTGGCACACTGTCGTACACTACAGTTAACGATTCTCGGTAGGAATTTCTCTTAGAGACAATCTTGCAGAAACATGGGGTGGGGGGGTGGAGTGGGACATAGCAAAATATTAATAAATAATGAACTCATTTTTAAATCATGAAGTGCAATAAAAGTGCTAGCTAATTTCAGGCTTAAGTATACTGATCTACTCAGTCAAGTGCCCTTATATGTTGACCTGACTGCTATCCCACCATTGGAGTAAAAATATACAGATAGTCCTTGACTTATGACCACAACTGAGCCCAAAATTTCCACTGCTAAGTAAGGCAGTGGTTAAGCAAGTTTTGCCCCATTTTATGACTTTTGCCGCAACGATTCAATGTTAAGTGAATCATTGCAAATGTTAAATGAATCATGTGATCATTAAGCGAATCTGGCTTTCCTAATTGACTTTGCTTCTAATAAGCTGGCTGGGACGGTTACAAATGGTGATCATATGACCCCAGGTAACTGTCATAAATACATGTTAGTAGCCGAATTTTGATCATGTGACCATGGGGATGCTACAACATTGTGAATATGAAAATCTCAGTGCTGCTGTAATTTTGAATGGTCACTAAGTGAATCATCGTAAGATGAGGGTTTGCTGTATTTCATTAGCAATATACTTATGTGGTATTTTCTGGACATTGTGAACTCAAATTAAACAAATGTTCACAAGCACAACTATAAGGCTTTATTCCTCACCAATAAGGTTTTGTTTGCCAAGAAATCGATGTAGCTGTAAAGCTGGAATACTTATGCCTCTGTGACTGATCTGTAGGAGTGAACTACCCAATTCACAGTGAAAGAGAGTATTTTGAAAAGACTAATACATGCCTAAAGCAATATGTGTCTCTGTGTATAATCAATGCACTCAGACTGCACACCTTTGATGGAAGTATGTTACACAGCAACCCTTTCTTCTTATCTAGTCTATTGTCTTGAAAGGCCTACATGCTCAAGGCTACCTTCAAGCCAGGTTATAGATGGCAAATCAGGATTATCTCCAAGGAGTGTTTGAAGGAAAAGCAAAGGGACACATTAAAACAACATAGAGAGGGACTAATAGTTTAGATGAGATCAAACAGCTGCATCATTAATATATGCAATTGGTTGCCATTAGATGTGGGGATAACCTTCAAAGTGCACTGTGAATGCCTGTTTTGACACAGTAACAATGGAGGTGGGCCATTGTTCTCTTGTCATTGTTGGGAAGTTTCTGAATACAGCTGTTCGGTCACTAGGATACATAGAGCGCTTGAATAGATGAGTCATTTACGTGATCTAAAAGGATTATTTTTTAATGTTCTTACCGAGTCTGCATATACAGTATAAGCTCAGTTAGGATCCACATGCTTTGGGTCCTATCAACTAAATGATGTCATCTTGTAGGGCTCAAAAGATGAGTCTTCTCTATGCTGTAACTACCCTCGGGATCAGCGTTCTCCCAAGGTCTCTTTGATTCTGGCCCTGCTGCCTTCAGGAAAGTTTTAAAAATCTGGATCTCCAAGCAGGCACTGGGTCAGGACCATTTGTGAACTCAGTGAAATATGATATGATTGAAGTTTCTGTCTTTGATGCTTGCAGAGGGGTTTTTTTTTAGTCTTGTTATTATGATGCATTTAAACCTCTTTGCATGCTATCATGAAAGCTAAATAAATAAATAAACTGTCCAAAATTTAACAAAATGTTCTAAATCTGCTTCTAGACAAGGTTCTTCTAGGCCAATCGTCCTGCTTATTTCAAGGACTTTTCTGGAAGGATCGAGATGGATATCCATTGCTTTTTTCAAACCCTTCTGTCATTTTCAATTAACTAAACGATGCTTTTAGCTAAGAACATTAGAGAGTCTATCCATCTGGAAGCACCCAACAGTGAAAAATATTGTTATAACAGAATTAGAGTATCATTTAAATCTGAAATGATCTTCATCCAGGGGTTTTAATAATGGTGACAAGTGCTGTCCTCTCAGCATTCAGATTTGTGATAGGTAACCATCATGTTACAATTAAGTATGATTTCTTATCAGGAATTAGTAGAGGTTTCTAGTACAGAAACTCTTACAACAAGAATAATTATTGCTAAACACGACCTGAACATTTCAAAACTGTTTCCGAAATGTTGCAATTATAAGGCTATAGTTTTTGTCAAGTATGTACAAGTTTAAATAAGTATGTGGAGATGCCAGCAAATCTGGAGGAGTTCACCTTTTAAATTTTTAAAAAGAAAAACAGCATTTTTGGCTTTTTTAACTGCTACATTTATCAAATGCTTTATATTAACTGCAGTTGCTCCACTTTCAGAAAAGTGTTGTGTGAATTGGATTGTGATCCAATGATCAAATTTATTTATGTAATTTAGTAGACCACCTGAATGGCTCTAATGTAAGATAATTTATAAAGCAATGCAATGAATAAAAACAATTCATTCCCCCCCCCAGGTAAATTCCAATTATACCTAAGCAAAGCAGAAATTTAAATCATCAACCTTTTTGACCACTAATATGAACTGAATATATGGATTCTGTAGCATATCAACCCAACAGCAAGAAGTGTAACTCATATCACCAGTTTCCACCTCCCACTCCCAGAACCTCAGTTTTTGTTCCAGACTTCTCCATTTACCCTCCTTTTATCCTTTAGGAGTTAATTATAGTTATAAACTGCTGAAATAACAACAGCAAGTTTTCCAAAACAATAATGTTCCAATGTGACCCTTAGAAATCTCAATTCTGCTATTCTGCATATTTCTACACAAAAACGACATGGCAAACCGAGGATAGGAAAATGCAGCATGTAAAAACTTTTAATTATTCCTCCAGAAATGCAAATAACTGCATTTATAAAGCTGTGCATTGTTCCCAGGATATGTTGTGCCTTTTGTTGACCATCTCCTCCACAGTATTACCATGTCCTTAACTATCCAGTTTCAAAGTAACAACCAAAAGAACAATCACTCATAACAAAAACAGTTACAGTTATCCAGATTAGTAATGGGCTAGATTTACTTACAAGTATACCTGAACATATTTCAATTTGATGTACATCTGCAAAGGTATCCACTGCATTTCTAAGCTGTTAATCCTTTTCTTCACATAGTTCAATGTAGCCTTTTTCTTTGCATGAGAATCCCTTCTGCAGTTTCAAAAAAGGAAGTGCTGACTTTCAACATTGTTACCATGTGTGATTTGTGTCAGGAAACATGCAAAAATTTAAAAAGTACCAGCTGTTTTAGAAAAAGGAGAATGCTAGACATTTATTCAGAAAGAAGAAAGAATATTTTCAGAAAGAAAGAATTTATTCAGAAAGAATAAATGTTATGGTGATTCTAAGGCACAATTCAGACAAATATTTCTAAGTCTGATTTTAGAATTGATTCAAACATATATTTCACTTTTGCTGAAAATCAAGGGCCCCACCTATTTAAATTCTGCTTATATTCTGTCTAGATTGCACTTGTATTTCCTTAACCCTAACATTTAATTCTATTTAGAATTCACTATTTAGGTGAATCCTAAATATGTACCTCGTTATGTATTTAAATTATGTCTAGAACATGCCTGTATTGAGCCCAGAATTATTGTCGTAAGTCATTGTGGTCATAAGTCAAGGGTTCGCGTGATCAGATCCAATTTTTCAACACGAGGGGGAGGATTATACTGCTTCAATTGCAGGAAAAGAAACTACTCCTCCTACATGAAAAATATACAAGGCTTACATGAATTTACAGGTCCTCAATATAATGTATTAAGTCTGTCATTTGTACCTCAATGACTGTCTGGTTTGGCACAGCAACCAAACAGGAGAGCTACAGACTTCAACAGATACTGTAGTTAGGACTGCAGTAAAAACAACTGCAACCAGCCTGACCTCCATTGAGGATCTGTATACTGCACAAACTAGAAAGAGGGCTTAGAAAATATCTACAGACCCCTCACATCCTGGTCATAAACTGTTTCAACTTCTCCCCTCAGGATGCCACTACAAGGCATTACATGCCAAAACAACTAGATACAAAGATAGTTTTATCCCCAGTGCCATCACTCTGCTGAACACTTAATTCCCACAGCACCGTCTCATTTCTGATCTTCTCATCTTTCCTATCTTCTCTTACTGATTTCTCATGATTTCTCAATTGCTGTTTGTAACCTATGATTAATGATTGTAACTATGATTTATGATCTATGATCTATTACTTGCTGTTTATATGTGCAGTACATTGGGAGCTTATGCACCGGGTACAAATTCCTTGTGTATCCAATCACACTTGGCCAATAAAGAATTCTATTCTATTCTACATATCTTTAAAAAAGATATGCCAACTACTGTTTCATGTAGGGTAAGTAAATACATCTACAATGCTTCTCTGGATTGTACATAAGGAAAAGAAATCAAACTGCAGAAAATAATTAATGAACACAAGTGTGACATTAGGACTAAATCAAGGACAAAATAATATCAAAGCATTTCATCCACCCAATTCAATTGCAGACCACAACATATCTATTTTGAAACAAATAACAGATACTGTGCAATATATATAGACAAAAAAAGAGTTAAAATGAAGCCAGAGAGAGCAAGGAAAAGTTAAGATTAAAAGAGAAGAGAAACAGAGAGTGATTTGGATGAACATAATGATATGCTCTGGAAGCAAGACATAAAGATGAAACACCTCCAGCAGAGCAAATGGAATTAAAAATGAAAAGGAAGAAATTATCTGGGATAACAGCAATTAAATGAAGCAGTGCTGAAAGGAACACCTTGCAGATTTACAGGGGAACACCAGTGAAAGTGGAAATAAAATGAAGGTTATCAATTAGTGACTATGAAAAAAAGATGAAAAAAAACCTCATAAATACCATGAGAATCAGGAAGGCTGCAGATATATTTCATATAAGTTGAGAAATACTATGAGCCACGGTGGTGCAGTGGTTAGAGTGCAGTATTGCAGGCTACTACTGCTGGCTGACTGCAGTTTGGCAGTTCAAATCTCACCAGGCTCAAGGTTGACTCAGCCTTCCATCCTTCCGATGTGGGTAAAATGAGGACCCAAATTGT
>JANHFL010001592.1:101637-122994 GCA_032468155.1 Oxyrhabdium leporinum | reverse complement strand
AAGGGGGGATGTAGTGTTTAGATGTATTATTTAATTTATTGCTTTCTTCCTTGCTTGTAACTTTTCATTTTATAACCTTTATCCTGGCGCCCTGAGATTTTCTCATCTTTTGAGGAATGTGAAGGGAGGGGGAGGCCATGTGGATTGTTTCATTCTGAAAGGCGGCGGAAGATGACCCTGAGAACGCTCACTTATCAGGCTCCCAGGAAGGCCATTACAATAACATCTTAACACCTGTGGATTGGTTGAATCCAAGTCGGACTGAAGGGAAGGGTCTCTAATTTCTATTATTCTAACTGTATTGTCTGAGGGAGCCCAGAGTCTGCTTTGCTTTTGTCCTGCTTTCACTCCTGCTCAATAAAAGGTTCCTTTCAAAATGCTAAAGTTTTACTTTACTTTCTTGAGTGAGGAGGAGAGACTGGACCTTACATAAAGCAGACTCTGCAAATGTGGTCAACACAGAGAACAAAATCTTCTCTCTACCGTGGGGACCTGGCAAACCATGTCCGAACAAAGCAGCGAGCAAGGGGAAGCAGAATGTTGGGGAGAAACCTCTACCACCACCCAGTCGGATGCTGGCTCCCTATGCCCCCTTGAAGATATTGAGGCTGTCCTAGAGTGGCCCAAGAAGCCCCGGTGGTCGATCGGAGTGGGGAAGAAGGACAGCTGGGATGGGGTGTTAGAACAATATTTAAGATGCTTTATTAATTACCAGCAGGATAATTGGACTGACCTCTTACCCTTTGCAGAGGCAGCATACAATAACTTAGTACATTCCAGCACAGGTTTTACATCATTCTGGGTAGTGTCAGGTCAGGATTTCACCCCAATGCCAGAGCTACCTACAGAACAACCCACCATTCCTTCCCTTAAGGAATGGATTCAAAACCTACAAAACACATGGCCAGTAGTAAGGTTGGCCTTCAAAGAGGCTAATGCTGCTTACAAGGCTCAAGCTGATAAGAAAAGAATGGAGCCTAAAGCTCCATTTAAAATAGGAGATAGGGCCTACTTGTCCACCAAATTTTTGCAATCCCTGCAACCATCAAAGAAATTAGGTCCAAAATTCATAGGACCTTTCCCCATTATCAGGATTATCAATCCTGTGACAGTGGAACTTCTTCTTCCTAAGACACTTAGACAGGTCCACCCAGTATTTCACTGCAGCCTGCTCAAACCTGAAATCACCTCATCCCTCAGTCCACCCACACCCTCTCTTCCTATCCCAATTATGGTCGAAGGTGATTTTCTGACAGTGAAAGCCTCCAGTGATGAAGCTCCCACAACCTCCGAAGCAAGCTGTTCCATTGGTTGATTGTTCTCACTGTCAGAAAATTTCTCCTTATTTCCGGGTTGAATCTTTCCTTGTTCAGTTTCTATCCATTATTCCTTGCCTGGCCTTTGGAGGCCTTGGAGAATAGCTTGACCCCTTCCTCTCTGTGGAAGGCCCTCAAATATTGGAACACTGCTATCATCTCTCCCCTGGTCCTTCTCTTCACTATACTAGCCATGTCCAGTTCCTGCAATCATCCATTGTATGTCCACCAGTCCACTAATCGTCTTCGTTACTCTTCTCTGCATTCTTTCTAGAGTCTCAACATCTTTTTTATACTGTGGTGACCAAAACTGGATGCAGTATTCTAGGTGTGGTCTTTTTAAGGCTTTATAGAGTGGTATTAGTATCTCACTTAATCTTGATTGTATCTCTCTGTTAATGCAATTGAGGATTGCATTGGCTTTTTTGTCTGCTGCCACACACTTCTAGCTCATATTTAACTGGTTTCCACTAAGACTCCAAGATCCCTCTCACAGTTACTGCTATTAAGCCTGGTTTCATCCAGTCTATATATGTATTTTTAGTTTTTATTGCCTGTGTAAGACTTTACTTTTGTCTAGATTGAATTTCATTTTGTTAGATGGGGTCCAGTGTTCAAGTCTGTCAAGATCCATCTGGATCTTGAGCCTATCTTCTAGGGTGTTGGCTATTCCTGCCAGGTTAGTATCATCTGCAAATTTGGTAAGTTCCCTTCTATTCCCTCGTCTAAGTCATTTATGAAGATATTGAAGAGTACTGGGCCTAAGACGGAATCTTGTGGCACCCACTGCTTACTTCCCTCCATCTAGACTTAGACCCATTAAGGACTACTCATTGAGTACGGTTTGTCAGCCAGTTGTTAATCCATCTGGAGGTAATTCTATCCCACTTTTTTCTAGCTTACCAAGAAGTAAATTGTGGTCTACTTTATTGAATGCCTTGCTGAATTCTAAGTATTTTTTGTCCACAGTATTTTGCTGGTCTACTAATTCAGTCACTATGTTGATGAATGAAATAAGATTGTTTTGGCACGATCTGTTTTTAACAAAATTTAACATATTATATTTTATAAACAATATAAAAAACTTGATCAGGATAAAATAAGAGGGGGGTAAAAAAACAACATTTGTTTTAATGTAAACTTGCAACTGGTATCATGTGCTGCAGCTTTCAATTTAATTATATTTCTTTTTTCCCAGCTGTGCCATCAAATACTCCCCTCCTTTTAATGGTCACCAACCTTTGCTTTTTTATATAGGAACCAATGATTACATCTGTAAATTGGATTGGCATGAGAAAATACGCTTGGAAGGAAATGAAAATTATGACAATCTACATTCACACAATAGTTTATCGAATACCAATAGAAGGGAACATTTGTAACTCAGGATTGAACTTTGGAGTCCTTGGTGCTCTGTGAGCTTGCTTGCTTGCTTGTAGACCTTTTATAACCCAACTAGATAACATCATCAGTGCTAAAAGAGAATAAGGTTTGCTCTTTCTTTATATATATAGTGGCTTACCCTCTCAGTATTGGTAGCAAAGTTATTATCTTTTTGATAATGCGTCAATTAGGCTGTTTACTATTAGATTGTCTAAGTGGTTTCTTGACTGGGTGTTCTTTACTGATTAATTGTCTAGCATTAACCCTGGTGTTAATCTCTGTTTATCTGTATAGTGATTGCTGGTGAGGAGGTGTTCTGATCTTTTTGCTTCTTTTTTAGCTTTTTGGTTGTCTCTATTACCGAATTACTGTGCATCTTTACGCACAAAACCAGGCAATTTGGAGCTCCAAATTATGCTATAATTGTGCCAAACAATCCATTAACACCAGTGAAACTCTTCCATAGACTGTTAAATTTAGCACTTGATCCAAGATTTTGAAAACAGACCCTGTTTCAGATGGATTAAAAGAAAAAGAGGATTGTTTGGGATATCATCTAAAGCAATGTTTCTCAGACTTGGCAATTTGAAAATGTGGGAATTTTCCCATGCTGGGTGGGAAATTCAGGCAGTTGAAATCCACACATCTAAAAGTTACTAAATTTGAAAAATAAATTAAAAAACAACTCAGCACTTTAAAAAATGTGTAGCTAGAGTACACAATATTCTGGTGTTCTAAAGGGCTAATTATTGTATTTTTCAGAGGGGCTGCCACAGAGAGGAGGGGATCAAGCTATTTTCCAAGGCACCTGAAGGCCAGACAAGGAATAATGGATGGAAACTGATCAAGGAGAGTTTTAATCTGGAAATAAGGAGATTTTTTTTTTCAGTGAGAACAATCAACCAATGAAACATCTTGCCTGTGGAAGTTGTGGGAGCTTCATCACTGGAAACTTTCAAGAAGAGATTCCACTACTATTTGTCAGAAATGGTGTAGGGTCTCCTGCTTAGGGGGGAGGTTGGACTAGATGACCTACAAGGTATCTTCCAACTCTGTTAATCTGTAAAGAGATTTGAACTCTGAATAGGCAGGAGTTCGACATTTTGCAATTTCAAATTTTAGTGGATTGGAAGAATAATTGATGCTGGAACTCATTGTAGGAAACTTATATGGTTTGAAAATATAAATTTAATAAAGAAAAATCAGATGATTACAAAAAGCTCTTGTCTTTTAAATAAAGTCCAGAAAGCTACCGTTGGGGGTCATAAAATTTGGTTATTACATAGTTTAAATAGAATTTCAGGATCCTGAATATATTTCTCATAGAGTAAAGATGAAAGCAATGATAACATAAATATTTAAAAGAGATAACTTTCTTGTATGTCTATTCAAATCAGTTCTTGACAAAAGATCCTCTAAATTACTGGGGCATTTTTCTTTTGTAGGCAGAGAAGGGAAGTTGTTTTCCTGCATATTTTCCTGAGGCTAAGCATGAATTGGCTGCAGTGTGTCATAATGAGACTTGTCAAATAATCCCTTTAAAGCAGTTGTAGAATGCCTGGTCTTTAGAGAGATATATTGCTCAAAGTGTGAATACTAGCAAGAAAGTCAGGAACCATATTAAGGACCTTCTCTTGAATGTATAAGAAATCCTCAATGTAAAGCAGATCATAGTCTGTAGAAAAATTACAGATAGGCCTCAAGATGCCTGTAGAGATCTCATATGTTCTTTTTCCCAATTTACTAAATTATTCTTTCCTTGACATCTATGCTTCCCATCAACCACTTCTTCCAATATCTAAATGTATTTTTTTCTTCTCTGAGTTCATTAATAAGTTGATATTTACTTACACTATCATATATGAAAAGATTCCAGGAAGAGAAGAAATAGGCATGAAAAGAAGTCAATTCAACTAGCATTTAATCCCACTGTCTCCAAAGTTGTCAACAGACTAATGGGAAGTATTCAAGCAAATATATGTTTGTGGGAGTGTGGATATTAATAGTATTATTCCAATTATTATTTTCATCATCCCGATGATCACCCTAATAATTGATATCATTCTGATTAGTGCCTTCATTATTATCACCAGTTGTATATTTGTATCATAATATTACCACTAATATTGTAATCATTATTACTCTGAGTATGATTCATATTCACTTTAAAGTACTTCTATCCTTCCCACAGGTTTGAAACTGTAGTTCTTGTGTCATGTTGAAAGAAAGGAAAGGCAAATAACTTTTAAATGGAATATTTTACTTTTATTTTTAGGAAATAAACTTTGTGGTTTATTTAATTTGGAGAGACTTAATATAGTCTTTTAATGTTTGGCTCAAGCCATACACTGTATATGCAATGTGTAAAAGTTGTCATCATCTCAGCCAGTGTTTTAATAAAGCAGATTCCCTGTGTTTTCTATATTCAGCTAAGTTTTCTTAGTCTTCATTTTGATTTTTTTCTATCCCACTTTTTCCATGCATTAATCCTCTAGCACAGAAATATTCTTAAGTCTTTTTGCATATAGTCCAAGTTTGAGATCACAGCACAATATTTAAGTCTGGTATCTGTAAAGGTCATCCCAAAATGTTGTTGTTGTTGTTTTGTTATAAGTATCTACTATAGAGAGTAAGAAAGTTGACCTTGAGTAAAATATGCAAGAACCATTACTAAGATGAAACAGAGTGGAATATTTTTACAATAGGTGTGGAGCAATGAGATATTACTGGTATTTGGAAGTGAGGCAGAAATCTTAATTCATTAGAGCAGGGCTGTCAAACTTGTGGCCCACAGGCCGGATGCGTCACATGCTGGCCACACTCACACCCCATTTAGCGAAGGGGAAAAAAAATCCCGATACATTATGTGATGCTGCCATGATGACATGAGTTTGACACCCCTGCGCTAGAGTATAAACAGAGCATAGAATACAGTTGCAAGATTCTGTTGTTATAGATGATCTCCATAAAAAATCATTTTAACCATCCTGCAAAATTGATTTCCGGGTTTGGTATATACATTTCTGTGTCAGCCCTGGAGCCATTTTCCTTGGCAACTTCAGGGCTGCCACAGCACTGGCTGGGTGTGCTGTGGGAATGGGATGGGGGAGGTAGAGATAACCAAAATAAAATTATTTCCTTTGCAAGCCAAGGACATTCCCACCAGGTGTGAAGAGGTGGGGAGTGAGTCTGGATGAACTTTGGACCTGGATGGGCCATGTGATGGTCTGAAGGGGCAGGAGGAAGAAAAATGTAACTTTTTACTAGGGGGGAAACCTGGGGGATTTTAGATTCTGGTTTCCCCAGATGTGCCAATATGACATGCCTAATAAATCTGTGCTTTGAGGAAGATGTGTGCCTCGGAGTTTTGATTCCATTGGGGGTGTTACTTGGAACCCTGACATTAATCCAAATCCACTTTTAAACAACCAAGCAGCTCTCTGCTTTCTGGGGCCGCTGTCCAGAGTCCTGAGCTCCAACCATAATCCCAGATCACTGGGTTGTGCAAAGACTCAGGGAAGATGGCGAAGAAGCCAGAGGAGAAGTCCTCTGACGTTACTGGGGCAATGATCATGGGAGGAGTGACAGGAAGCAGCTCTGGGAGTTTTTGCAAGACTATCTGCTACACCTCGGTGACTGCAGTGGCTAAAGTGGCAGCAGCAGAGACCGAATTCCAGCAAGGTGCCCGACCTAAAGAGCAAATGCCTTGGCCGCATGTTCAGATGGGTTCCTCCCAATGGGGCAATGGCACAGGATTACCAGCACCCCAAGAATTGATGAGGGACCTGCTGCATCAAGAGCCATAACAAGCTGAGTTAGAGGTGGCAGGTGGCCAGGTGTTCCAAGAGCCCCAGATCACATCAGCCCAGACAGAGCACACCACAGTTTTTTAGTGGAGAGCCACAAGACCCCTTGAGCTCAATGAGTCCAGGGAGTGGGGTCTCCCTCCACCTTCAAGAAGCCAATCTCTAGCTGGCCTTCCAGAGAGACTTGGCCAACTTAGCATTGGCAGCGTGGCTCAGCTCCCTCCTAGCAGTCAGCTTGGCTGGGGCCTGACTCAACCAACATTCATCTTCCCAGGCCAAAAGAACATGACATCTCAGAGTGGGGCATCTACTTCTTTCCACACAGTGCAGAGTGAATCACACTTAGGGCTTCCTCGCCGAGCCCGGTCTACCAGGATGACAGCTCAACCAGGAGTCATTGCCAGCCAACACCCAGGACCTTTGGGGAAGTCTAGCCCTGGGATGCTGAGGCAAAGTAGCCCTTCTCACCAACCACCCCTTGGGCTACCTCCAGCGGACCAGATTCCTCCTGGATGGGCATTTTATCCTGGCCAGGGTTGGGTGTAATGCCAATGTATGCCAGTGCCAGCTCCCCAACTGGCTCCAGCACTGCCACCAGCGCCTCCAGTCACCCCCTGCATTTCAGAGCCACCTTCAGTGGGACTTCTGGAAAACTGGCATATTTTCTGAACTGGATCTGGTCCCACCTTGACTGCTATGGGGGTCAGTACCAAGCCGATCAGGAGATGATTTCAGCCATTGCAAACAACAAGGATGGAGAAGCAGCCAAATGGATAGCTCAATTACATGACGAAGGTGCCCCTGAACTGAATGACACTGACAAATTCTTACAGCTGCTAAGGACCTGATTCAAAGACACTGCCCAAGCATAAACCACTGAACAAAAAGAAACTCACTCAGCAAGCTGTTGAGGTTCCTCCCCTCCCTTCAAAAGGGGGAGAAACTCTGGCTCCGGAAACCCCACCAGGGACTGGCAGTGAAAGCAGTGAGGCCAGCAAATATGACACAATGGTAAGTGAGGCGATCCGCCCCTTTGCCATAAAGTCCCAAACAGTAGTACCTAGAACAGGAGCCCAAAGTGACATAGAAGACATCATAGACACCGGATGCACCCGGTGCCTAATTAGCCTACCCACTGTCCAGAAGTTAGGGATAGGCATAATGCCCTTGGCACGCCCCATACACTTTGAGCAAGCTGATGGAACTTTAATAGATGGAGCCCCAGCCACTCTAGTCACTGAGCTCGTAAGACTGGAAATGAGCGGCCATTGGGAACTCATACGCTTAGTAGTGGCTCCTAAGATGATAGATTCACTCATTCTGGGCCTCACCTGGTTGGACAAGTGGGGCCCAGCCATCCCCTGGGAGGACAGCTACCAAAAGCTAAGAATAGGAGTGGGCCCACTACCACCCCCCCCTCCAGGGCGAGACTCAGCTGTCAAAGCCCCTTAACAACCCCAAACCAGGGGAGATGGTAGCAGCTACCACGGACATACCACCAGGCTGCCCCCAGGTGCCTAAGGAGTATAGGGACCTAGCAGATGCCTTCAGTGAGCAAGAGTGCAATGCCTTGCCCCTCCACCATCCTACCGACTGTATGATAGAGTTCGTGCCAGAGGCTAAGCTGCCCAAGCCAAAGATGTATTCCATGGCCCCCAGACAAATGGATGAGCTGAGAAAATACATTGACACAAACCTAGTGAGGGGCTTTATCTAGCCCTCCAAATCTAGGGTAGCAGCCCCAGTACTTTTTAAAGAGAAAAAAGACAGAGGGATGAGGCTCTGCATGAATTTCCATTGAATTAATGACATATGCATGGAAAACACCTACCCACTACCCCTAATGAAAGACATGCTAAGTCACCGTAGCATGTGGTGAGGGGCAAGATGTTCACAAAACTAGACCTGAGAGAGGCATACTACCAAGTGAGGATTAAGAAGGGAAATGAATGGAAGACTGTCTTCAACTGCCTGTTAGGCAGCTTCCAATTTAAAGTCAGGCCATTCGGATTAAAGGGAGCCCCCGCCGTCTTTATGCAGTTGATAAATGAAGCACTGCATGAGTACTTATATAAGGGGTCTTAGTCTAACTGAATGATATTCTCATATTCAGCAAGATAGTGGAGGAGCACATCAAATTAGTACATCAAATGCTGAAAAAACTCCTAGCTACAAAGCTGTATTCTAAGCTGTCAAAATAAGAGTTTCACAAGACTTCCCTAGACTACCTGGGCTACCGAGTGTCAAATGAGGGATTTGAGATGGACCCAGGAAAAGTAAAAGTGGTGCTCGACTGGCAGCCCTCACGCACCCACAAGCAACTCCAGAGTTTCCTGGGGTTCGCAAATTTTTACAGACAATTCATTCCAGCCTTCGCTGAAGTCGCCTTGCTCCTGAGGGAAGTGTTGAAACGGGGGGGGGGGGCTCCAAAACCGCAACCAACCCAACCATTGGCTTGGTCCTTGGACTGCTAGCTAGCATTTGAGAAGCTGAAGAAGTTCTTCACAGAGGAACCCATCCTCCAGCACCTTTACCCCAAATGGCCATTTATCGTCCAAGCTGATGCTAGTGATGTCACTGTAGCACCAGGTCCAACCCTGCACATACATGTCCAAACCTTTCACAGACACTGAGAAGCAGTGGGAAATGTTTGAGAACGAAGCCTACATGGTTAGGTGGGCCCTCCTCTCATGACAGCACTTCCGGGAGCAGAGCAAAGTGCCATTCGAGATTTGGATTGATCAAAAGAACCTCGATGCCCTAAAGACCCCTCGAAAGCTTTCTCCTAATTGACACAATACTTTAAGCACTTCAATTTCAAGTTGAAATACATCCCAGGGTGGAGAAACCTACTTGTGGATGCCTTGTAAAGAAAGCCACAGTTTAATAGCCACCAAGAGGAGGTGTTCATGCCATCATCCCCCCATCTCAACCAGCGGCTCAGGTCATCACCAGAGGCCAAATTAGGTGCCAGGACTCCCCCAGAGGGGACCAAATGACATTGGCACTGAAATCTGCCCTCCCGGCCGACCAGTGGTTTGGTGACAACAAGGATGTCCTGACTCTAAGGGACGGACTAGCCTGGAAAGGGTCCAAATTATATTTGCCCACCAGCCTAAGGCTCCAAGTCATGAAGCGCAACCATGACTCCATGGCTGGTCACTTTGGGCTCTTAAAAACACTTCATTTGACCAGACAACAGTTCTGGTGGCCAAAGATGAAGGCTGATGTGGAGGACTAACATTAGGAGTTGTGCCACATGTGTTACCATGAAGATGAGACCGGGGAACTCCCCCCCCCCAGTCTTGTCCAACTAGTGGCAGACCCCTGCCGGCTGTGAAAAGAAATTGCTATGGACTTTATAGTCGAACTCCCAGAGAGTGGAGGAAACACGGTCATTTGGACCATGATTAACCTATTCTTGAAGCAAACCCACTTCACTGCATGCTCAGGGTTGCCCTCAGCCAGAAAACTAGCCAAGATGTTTATAAAGTAGGTGTATAGACTACATGAAGTGTATAGACTACATGAAGTGCCTCATAGAGTCATCTTGGACTGGGGAGTCCAATTCATGGCAAAGTTCTGGAGAGAGTTCTTGAAGTCGATAGGATTGACACAGGGGTTAAGCTCACCTTTCCATCCGAGTACGAATGGGGTGGCTGAACACCATGGTGGAGCACTACCTGAGATGTTACATGGACTATCAGCAGTCCAACTGGGCGGACTTGCTGGCCTTTGCAGAAGTGACTTATAACAACGCAGTGCATAGCAGCACTGGCTTGACCTTTTCAGGTCACCAATGGGATGGAACTTGTCCCTAGCCCAAGAACCGCTTTCATCCATGACCCTGAGAGAGTGGATGGATTCACTAAAGCTGGGTTGGGAGAATACGAAACGAGCCCTAGTGGAAGCAGCAAAATTGTATAAAAAGCAGATGGACAGGTGCCACTCCCCCATCTTCCCTACCAAGTGGGAGATCGTGTATACCTGTCGATGAAGTATCTTAAGCTAAGATTGATATGTAAAAAGCTTGGACCCAAGTTCTTAGGGCCATTCCCCATAGTGAAAGTAATTAACCCAATTACAGTACAGCTTAGACTCCCACAACTACTAGGGAAAGTGCATCTGGTTTTTCATACCAGTCTGTTAAAACCAGTAGCCAGCTTGCAGTTAAGACCGAGTGAGCAGGCAGCCCCAAAATCGGTAGAGGTGCAGGGTGAGATACATTATGAGCTTTACAAAATACTGCAATCCAGGTTGCACCGGGGATGGAAGGGTACTCTTTTTCTGAAGCACTTGGGTCAAGAGCTGGGATGTAAAAGCTGGTAGATTGATGAAGCAATTTCATGAAAAATATCCTAGTAAGCCAACCCCCCCCCGGGGGGGGGAAAGAGGTGGTTAGAGGTAATATTACTAACCCCCTCTCACTTCTCTTGTTCCAGGAAGTTTTCTTCTGCTGAGGGTGGGGGGACAGCCTGTCAGCCCTGGACCCATTTTCCTTGGCAACTTCAGGGCTGCCACAGCAGTGGCTGGGCAAGCTGTGGGAATGGAATGGGGGAGGTAGAGATAATAAGGGCTTTGTAACCAAAATAAAATTCTTTCCTCTGCGAGCCAAGGACGTTCCCACCAGGTGGGAAGAGGCGAGGAGTGAGTCTGGATGAAGTTTGGACTGTGACCTGATTGGGCCATGTGATGGTCTGAAGGGGCAGGAGGAGGAAAAATGTAACTTTTTACTAGGGGGGAAACAAGGGGGATTTTAGATTTGGGTTTGGGTTTTCCCAGATGTGCCAATATGACATGCCTAATAAATTTGTGCTTTGAGGAAGATGTGTGCCTTGGAGTTTTGATTCCATTGGGGATGTAACTTGGAACTCTGACATTCTGATCAACTGGCATCAAATTTTGTATTTTGGACTTTATATATATATATATATATTAATTTGCTTTGGTGCTTTGGCACATTGCCTCATGGTTCCTCATAAGGATGGGTTCTAAGCCAGTTAAGGTTTTAAACTGGCACCTTAAACTGGATTAGGTAAGCAATAACATACAGCAGATATCTTTCAATACAGGCATTCTTACACTGATTAGCAGCTGATATAAATTCTGGAGACTTCTCAAAAGCAACCCCACATAAAGTCCATTTCAGTTGTAAGATAGTATGTAACCAAAGCACATAAAATTGTCAGTAGCACCAGATAGTTGAAGGAGAATCACTGTTGGCACACTAACCAACAAACATAGTTGTGCAAATGTGCTCCTTGTTATAGCTAGTGCCATGGGACAAATAGGAATTCAAGGGCATCCCCAAACTATGAACATGGTTTTTGTTAACAATTGCATCTCCATGCACAACTACCGGTAATTTCATCTTAAATCCAGGAAGCCCTCTCTGGCACTCGCTCAACAGCTGTCTAACAAGTTTGACATCCACACACAGTAGAAAGCAAAATGGGCTGCTGAATGCCCAGATACAGGCAGTTATATAGTTGACCCTACACAAAAGGTGCCAGATTTTGATCTTCCTCGCCAGCATTGGTCAACTCTGAACAGGATCTGCCAGGACTCATTGTTTAAGTGGAGTCTTGTCTCTACCACTCAGTGTGACTGTGGTGCTCCTCAACAAAATATCCATCACATTTTGTCCGAATGTCCATCAAGAACTTACACCAGCACAATGTCTCATTTTTTCAAAATAGACCACCCTGTCCTTGAATGGCTGGGTGGACATTAACATTTAAACCACTATAAGTCCATCTATTTGCCATATGCTAAATAAATAAATTCATCTTAGTTCCCAAGCCATGTACATCTTCAGTAGCAACAGCTATTTTGAATCTGAATCTATTAACAACTGCAGATAATTAGTATCATTCAAATTTGCAAAAAGGCATTGTGTTTATCTTTTCATTATATAGAGTTTGTGTCAGCTTCTATTACTTAGAAATTTCTTGAAATTCACAGTTTGATCAGACACCTAAAACTTTGGTTATGATTGTAACTTGGAAGATGATAGAAAAAGAAAAGTTCTGTATGTTGACCCCTAACCTTATTGAAGAGCAGTGCAGATCTGATTTTTCTTCAGGCACTTGGCTGAGAATGTTAATGGAACTAGCATGGTGTGATTCAGGGAAAAACATTTTATTGAGGGGAAAGATGTTCAGTGCTGCTTTAAATGGTTTGTTGGTTTGTTTGTTATTCACTTTATATTGTGGTTTCTCCTTCACTGCCTAGAGTTCCTTCTGATAGATGCATAGCTACCTAAGTTTGTTTGATAAATAAATAAATAAAATATTCAGGAAAGTTGTATGAAAATCTTTCTTTTACTTTGTACAGGTAAAAATATATGAAAACCTATTCTGAAATTGGAGACAACATAAAACTAATCTAAAAATACATTCCCAAAAACTTTACTGTATTTGAGTTTGTATGTTGGTAATACTTTGTAGAATTGTGGTGTGAAAAATCTTGTTGAGAACTTTACAATTACAATATTTCCATTAGTTTCTTGTATAGTCCAATAATATTTTATCTCTATCTGGACAAAAAAGAATTATTTGGCTTGACCACCTACCTATACATGAATTTCATGCATTCAAATAATACTTAAATGAACTTATCCTATGAAATATTTTTTTGCAACACTGAAGATTGACAAGGCTAGATCTTATTACCTCTACTGTAATAGATTTCTAAATGATATCAGACTGTCATGAGATTTTGTCCATAAAAAAGCCACTATCATATCAGTCCAAAAAGATTTTAAAATGAAAATGAGCAATTCTGCAGAATAATAAATATATTATACATTGCTGGGTAGCTTACTTACATTTAGTACTATGGAAAAAAATTACACCCCCTTATTTACATAATATAGTAACTGTCACTTAGGATCTCAGGCTTGAATAACAGGCATAGAAGGAACCTGAGCTACTTGTTAGGTGTATGGAAGCAGTAGCTGCTCTGAGAAACTATCTGTGGCTTCCTAAATGGATTTAGTAGGCCATCAAATGAGATATCACACTGGCTATACCAGGATGATTGGGGACTGGAGACTAAAACATATGAAGAACGGTTACAGGAACTAGGCATGGCTTGTCTAGCGAAAAGAAGGACCAGGGAAGGCATGATAGCAGTATTCCAATATTTGAGGGGCTGCCACAGAAAGAAAAGGGTCAAGCTATTTTCTAAAGCACCTGTAGGCCAGACAAGGAATAATAGATGGAAACTGAAGAAGGAGAGATTTAACCTGGAAATAAGGATAAATTTTCTGACAGTGAGAACAATCAACCAATGGAACAGCTTGCCTTCGGAAGTTGTGGGAGCTTCATGACTTGAGACTTTCAAGAAGAGATTGGACTGCCATTTGTCAGAAATGGTGTAGGGTCTCCTGCTTGGGGTTTGGACTAGATGACCTAAAAGGTCCCTTCCAATTCTGTTAATCTGTAATGTAATTTCCTCAACCTTGCTGTCAACTCATTTCTTTCTTTTCCTTCATATATCTGTTTTGTCATTCAGTCCTCATTCTCACTAGATGGTCAAACCATCTCAATGCATTTTTTTTTCAAACCTAAGAATTACGATTTCACTTGATCCCCAGATTTAAAATACGCTAAAGACACGGCTAGAATATTAGAACTGCAGAAATATTACCAACCAATAGATGGCAGCAAAGTTTTGATGTTTCCTCTCTGCCTTTGTGGTCCTCTCCTGGTTATCCAGAGTTTTGCAACTCAGATATGGTTGTCCTAAATAAGAATGGTGAGCAAAACCAAGCAAAACGAAAATAAAAAAAAATATTCTTTCATGCACAGAGAAAAAATAATGTATGAATAGGCTGCAGTTTTCACTGCCATAACTAATGAACCAGGACTCTTACTTTTGTTGCAACAGGTTAACACAATTTTGCTGGAAATAAGTTAAAACAAGAGTAGCCAGCAGAGGGTAGTAGCAAGCTGAAAGCTATCCTAGAACTTCAGCTACTAATCTGAAACGTACATAGTTGGAAAATAGTATCTCAGGATGCAACCTGCACATTCTCTCTCTCTTCCCGATATGCACTCCTTCTGTTACTCCAATCCTTTGCTCATGGCATCTTCAGTTTGCTTCCCATCCTGAATTATTATACAGGTCAGTAAACATCTCATTGATATTTATATGTTGATCAGCTTGTTAGCCAAGTACTAAGTAAAAGGGAATCTGTCTAAAAGTGTGGTGAAGATTTTGAGACAGCTTTTGCAGGAGAATATCTCTTCTTTTAGCATTTTGTTCGCAAAAGAATAAATTTCTGAAACATGATCAAGAAAGGCATTATTTCAAAAAAGAGAGGAGAAGGGGGAGAAGGACCATATAAGCTAAAAGCAAGATTTTTGCTAGCATTCTCCTTTTGAAGCTATTGGAGCATTTTTAGGAGTTTTGCCTGGGCAGAAAGGGAATCTCAATTAAAACAGTAGATCTTACTTTGAGTAAAAGAACCTCAGCCTTTATTGCAAGTATATTTACTTAGAATTTAATATATTGAGCTCAGGGAGTGCGTCTTCTATGTATTCTTGATAAGGGTTAAGCTTCAAAAATGCTAATTCTTAATAGCCACACCATTCGAGTCACTCTTTTATATTTTATAGGACTTATATTCAGGAAAGAAATCCATGTCATTTATCAGGGGAAAAACATATTATCTTTCAGTGATAGCTCACATGTGTAATTAACATTTTTATACACCTTCTTCCTGAAATTCTCTGCTAAAGTTGAAATCCTATTTTATAAAATAAGCCAAAACTGACAGATACATTTCATACATTCATGACCCCATATGTGTTTTGAACGTTTTGAACGTTGCATAATTAAGTTCCCCTTGCCTAGATAAACAAAAGATTTCTAAACAAACCTAGAAAACAGATGCTTACATCTACAATGTGTTGTTAGACAATTTTAGATGGTCAGCTTCAGTGGACTTAAGATGGACATTAAGATGACAATGTGTTTTATTTCATTAATGACTACTAAAGGGAATAATTCAATTCAACAGCCTTCCCATTCATTCTGTGGTGTAAATCTTTGGCTGCAGATCCCATTGTGACTGACCCACAAATTGTTCTGAATTTTAACTTCAACTGCCAGAACTCTCCAGTCAACATGTATGGACTTCAACTCCCAGAATTCCCCAGCTACCATGCTTGGAATTCTGGGAGTTGAAGTCCACACAGTTTAAAGTTGCCAAGATTGAAAAATACTACTTTTTTAAATTGGGAAGTCATAAGAACATTTCTGAATGCAGAAGGAATAATAAAACTATAGTATATTTATCTACTTTAGATTTAATATTTAATTTAATTTGAGAGCTATGATGGCACAGTGGTTAGAGTGCAGTACTGCAGGCTACTTCTGCTGCCTGCCAGCTTCCTGCAATTTGGCAGTTCGAATCTCACCAGGCTCAAGGTTGACTCAGCCTTCCATCCTTCCGATGTGGGTAAAATGAGGACCCAAATTGTTGGGGGCAATATGCTGACTCTGTGAACCGCTTAGAGAGCTGTGAAGCACTCTGAAGCGGTATATAAATCTAAGTGCTATTGCTATTAAAATATCAGTGACATTTGCTGACATAGTGACCATGTGACTTGTTAAGTATGCTATAAGAAGATAATATTTGTGCTGATAATTGGAAGAAAAGTATTATGATCCCCCTGCATAACAGATCAATAAGGGTGTTCTGTTCTGTTCAAACAACAGAAATGTGGCTGGGAAGGCACCTGCCAGAACCCTGACCAAAAAGGACAGGAGAGAAGACAACTGCAAAATATTAAAAGTACAATGAATTTATGTTGGGTACAGACCAGATATTATTCTTCTGAAAAATGTACCTTGACTTAGAAAAACAAAATGATGAAGTGAATCATGGAATGTTTTGCAGGAATCTGTAGTTAATGGTTGTTAAGAGCAGTTCAAGTACTCCTCAACTTATAACCACAATTAAGCCCAGAATTTATATAGCTAAGTGAGAAATTTGTTTTCCCCCATTTTACAACTTTTCTTGCCACATTTGTTAAGTGAATCATTGAAGTTGTTAAGTTAGTAACATGGTGGTTAAGTGAATCGGGCTTCCCCACTGACTTTGTCAGAAGGTCACAAAAGTTCACCATATGACCACAGGACACTGCGACCATCATAAATATAAGTCAGTGCCAAGTGACTAACCATAGGGATGCTGCAATGGTCATAAGTATGAAAAATGGTCGTAAGTCACTTTTTTCATGCTGTTGTAACTTTGAATGGTCACTAAATGAAATGTTTTAAGTCAAGGACTACCTGTATATGGTAGAGATGAGGCATATAGTACATTAGAATGCAATGCTTATCCATTGGCTCAGCATCAATGAGGCAAGACAAAGATGTATAAACATCTCTTTGGAATGTATTTAAATGTATTTATGGATAGTCATATAAGGAATGGTTGGGTAACATTGGTGGTGTTTTCCTTGAGAACATAGATTAGGTTCTGTATTTGAGATGAGGCTACAGTATTGCCTGATAACCTGTTAAATCTAAACATTAGATAAATTGTATGATGCGACAAGTATGGATCTGAAAACTACTCTATGAAAGACCCCAATTACTTATGTTTGAAAGGAAAGTAGAGTAATTGCAAGTTATACATAGTTTTTTTTTAAAGCTACAGCAAACAGATCAATTTGTGAAGTCAGACAGAATGCTTACTATAGCTGCACGAATGCATGAAAGCATTTAAAGAAGTGCAAATATTGGTAGAGAAGTAGTGAATAATATGAGGTCTTTTATAAAAGAAGCAAACATGGCTGTGGATAAGACCAGGTTTCTTTCTGCCTATGTTTTTTTATGGATATGAGAACTGAGTATGCCAGGAAAAATATAGAAGTTGAATGCATTGGGCCTGGGAAATTTCAGATATAATTGTGCTCAATCAAGAAAATATGTGCCTTGAATACAAAAATATGTCAGCAGTTACAAGAGATGTACATTGAAATGCTGTCATCCTGTAGATCAGGGGTGTCAAATCAAGGCCCGTGGGCCGGATGCAGCCCTTGGGGTGCTTAGATCTGGCCTGCGGGGCCAACCTGGAAACTGAAGGACCGGCCCGCGGTGCCTCTGACAGCGAAAACAGAGTTCAGGACGGCCATGTGTGCCCTTACGAGCTCCATTTTTCCTGGCAGAGGGTTGCAGAAGGCTGTTGCAACTTGAAACGGAGCTTGCGAGGACTACGGGTGGCCCTCCCAAGCTCCATTTTCTCTGGCAGAGGGCTGCAGGAGGCCGTCACAGCCGAAAATGGAGCTCGGGAGCCCATTTTTGCTGGCAGAGCACACAGGCCGACACAGGCACCCCCAAGTGGCATTGAGCTGACCATGCCCACCCTGGCCACGCCCACTCCAGCCCCCCAAGGTCAAACACAACTCTGATGTGGCCCTCAATGAAATTCAGTTTGACACCCCTGGTGTAGGTATAATAATTGAGGATCAAGTCACAAAACAAATCTATGAAGGAAAAATAAATGAACTGAGGGAAGACTGAGAATGTCATGGCTAGATAGAACTAAATGAGATCTTCAAAACAAAATGAATGGCATTTTTTTAAAAAAAATGGCTAACTTCAAGACAGTATATCTACACAGTTGAAACAGAAATAGAAGCTTAGAAAGAAGCACAGCGAGTTGTGTTGGTATAAATTAGTGTTAGCTGTAATTCTCATGCCTCTAATTATTTTGCTCACTGCTTATTACTCCTCTGCATAATGTGCATAAGGCTGTTTACTCTCCAAAGGGGAGTAATATGGTAGTTGTGTGCCTCTGATTGTTGACAACGCATGAAACATTTAACACCTTGTTAATGTTTGTTCTCAGTAATGACATTTGAGTTATTAGAATGGCATGCCTGCATTTTAATTTTGTAATAGATGCAACACGTCAAGTTCTATCTTTATAAATCTGAGGGGAAAAAATCATTTTATTAGCCATTTTGGAGAAATAGTGGACATGGCAAGTGGGAAAGATCCCCATTCGCAGAAGTTAAACTCAATCCTCAAGATGCTCTCTAATTTTCCTCATGAACTGTGCGGGATCCAAAAGTATTCCTGCAAGAAGCTGATACTAGAAACTAACCTATTTAATGTTTAATATACTAAAATATGTTTTCAGAATTGAGGTAGAACTCCATAGAGAAGCATCTAGAACAGGGGTGTCAAACTCAAGACTCACAGGCCAGATCCGGCCCACAGGGTGCTTAGATCTGGCCCATGGGGCCGCGCTGGAAACAGCGAAGGACTGGCCTGCAGTGTCTCTGCCAGTGAAAATAGAGCTCGGGAGGGCCGTGTGCAGCTCTCCTGGGCTCCATTTTCGTTGGCAGAGGGCTGTAGGGTATCAAGGGGGCCATCCCCACCCCCACCATGCCCAATCAGCCCTCCGAGGTCGAACACAACCCTGATGTAGCCCTTCATGAAACTGAGTTTGACACCCCTGTCTAGAAGCACAACGAAGCTCATAAACACTGCACTGTTTATGTTAAACACATAAGCCATATCTGAATAATGGAAGAAAGAACAGATTAATATTCCAGAATAGTGGATATGTTTGTTACTTAATTGAATAATAATGTTATTTTACAAGATTTCAGTAAAATGAATTCACTTAAAAGAGGACATTTATTTGATTTATAAGTTGCTCTTTGTCAATAGCTGTAATAACTCTTACTTATAATAATTGGGCCAATTAGTAACTCTCTAATCTTGAAGGGAATCACATTAAGAAAAAATGGTTAAGGTATTTTTTAAAAAGCAAATAATATAATCTAAGTAAAAAAGTAAAAAGTAAGTAAATGTTTTAAAAATTAAGCCTGGTAGATGGTAATTCCTCCTTGATGTCTAAATTCAATATGCTAGAGGCAAAAAGAGTAGGAAAAGACTTTTGCTGGTGATGACAACAAATACATTCCCTATTAATATATTTCTCAATATGTAGAAGTTTCTTTGTCTTATTTATATTTCATCTGAAATGTTTTTGAATTATTAAATTGGAACTGCATCACTTAAAACTTTAAAAAGGCACTGTAAACACTTCTTTTGTTTAAAGTTGGTTGAAAAAAAATTTTTTTTTTACCTGTCACCTTGAATGTGTATAACATTTATACAGGTGTTGGACTTTATAATTTAAAATAAGAAACTAGAAAGTTTGGTGTTTTATTCTATGTCTGCATACTGCTTAACTATGTACATAGTAATGAAACTACTTCAGGTAGTCCTCAACTTGTAACACAATTGTTTTGCCCCATTTTATGACCTTTTTTGCCACAGTTGTTAAGCAGGTCACTGCAGTGCTTAAGTGAATCATATGGTCATTAAGTGAATCTAGCTTCCCCCATTGACTTTGGTGATCACATGATGCTAGGACAGTGCAACTATTATAAATACATGCCTGTTGCCAAGCGTCCAAATTTTGTTCACATGGCCATGATGTAATCTTCGTATGTGTGAAAAATGATTATGAGTCATTTTTTTCCCATCCATTTGGCTACAGATTTGGGGTATTTATAAAATGCAGACAGCAACTGGTTATTTGTAGTGTCAAATAGGAACAGTATCTACTTATAGAGAGTCCCAACTACATGCAAACATTACATCTTGTTGTAGCATGTATAAACAGATAAACCAGATGAAGATGTACACGTGACTTATTACAACCCAGGCAAAATCACTGTAAGCAGTATCCATAGCAACTGAAAGCAAATCAAATAAGTCTCTTAAAACAAATACTGGAGCCCATAGAGAAAACAAAGAGATAAATCTGGAGAGATGGCTGCAGAACTATCGTCTCTTTATAATTTGGGGTCCAATTAGCCAAAGACGTAGTTCATAGCATAACCCAATGTGTAAATTTAGTCAGTTATAGCTTATTGAGTAAATTGTGTTTACTGGTTTAGCAGCAATTTAGAATACAGGCTAAGAACTCAGAAAGAAAGGCCTACGCCCTGGTGGTACAGTGGTTGGAATGCAGTATTGCAGGCAAACTCTGCTCGCAGCCAAGAGTTCAATCCTGACAAGTTGACTCAGTCTTCTATCCTTCCAATGTCGGTAAAATGAGGACCCAGACTGTTGGAGGCAATATGCTGACATTGTAAACCACCCAGAGAGTGATATAAAGCATTATGGGGCGGTATGTAAACTTCAATGCTATTGCGAAATATAGACAGAGACAGAAACCAAAGTGATCTCATTAGTAGAGAAACTGTACTTTTCAAACTGTACTTTTCTGCAGTACGGCAGAATTCTCAGTCCCAGCAACTTTAAGAAGTTGCGACTCCCAGAATTTCACAGCTGGAGAACTTTGGAAATTAAAGACCAATGTTTTAAAGTTCCTGAGGTTAAGAAACACTGCCCTAAGGTCTTACAAGAATTTAAACTTTCTGTGAAGGTTTCAAGGCAGGAAAATAGTTCAAACGACCAAGATCTATCTCCAGAGCTTTGCCTCTTGAATGGTTTCAGTAAATCTGTCTACCTTTAATAACAGCTTTTGAAGCCTGAAAAAGTTTGAAAACCCTTAGCCTAACCCCATAACCCCCTATGTTTAAATTCAGGAGAAATTTCCTGACAGTTAGAACAATTAATCAGTGGAACAACTAGCCTCCACAAGTTGTAAATGCTCCAACACTGGAAGTTTTTAAGCAGAGATTGGATAATCATTTGTCTGAAACACAGTATAGGGTTTCCTGCCTAAGCAGGTGGTTGGACCAGAAGACCTCCAAGGTCCCTTCCAACATTTCTCTTCTCTTCTCTTCTCTTCTCTTCTCTTCTCTTCTCTTCTCTTCTCTTCTCTTCTCTTCTCTTCTCTTCTC
>JANHFL010001592.1:77897-99417 GCA_032468155.1 Oxyrhabdium leporinum | reverse complement strand
AACATATTGCCCCCAACAATCTGGGTCCTCATTTTACCAACCTTGGAAGGATGGAAGGCTGAGTCAACCCTGAGCTGGTGAGATCTGAACTGCCAAATTGCAGGCAGCCAGCAGAAGTAACCTGCAGTACTGCATTCTAACCACTGCACCACAGCGGCTCTAAATCTATCTATTTAATAATTTGTTGTTATAGAAAAGGCTAGTTAATACAATTATGTAAAGGTAAAAAGTTGAGGTTTGATGTTAATGCCTTATTCTACTGCACCAAAGGGAGTCAGAGTCACTGCCTTTTTTTTCTTTTTTCCTTTTTCTTTCTCTCACTTTCCCTTTCCCTTTTCCCTTCCCTATTTTCTCTATTTACTTTTGTATTTTCTTTGTATGCTATATTATAAACTAATAAAAAACTATTAACACACACATAAAAAAACTACCACCTCAGAAAAAAAGTTGTAAAATTGGGCACAGTCACATGGTTACCCGCCTAACAATCGGCATCATTTAAGACTATAATTTCAGGCTCAATTACAGTTGTAAGTTGAGGACTCCCTATACTGTATATGCCTCTTCTCAAATGCTTGTAATATAAAACTACCTCCATCGGAATATCAGGAGCGGTCATTCAAGTACTTTAAGCTCATCAGAACACATCTGAATGTCTGGTATCTTCCTGGGGCAGTATTTAATGTATTGTTTCTCAACCTTGGCAACTTTAAGATGTGTGGACTTCAACGCAAAGCATCATCCAAAGCTGCATGTTTGAAATGGCAATCTGCATAAATTTAATAAATACCGTGTTTCCCTGAAAATACAAAATACCCCAAAAGTAAGTCCTAGCTTGATTTTTACACAATGAGGACCCAATATAAGCCGTACCCCCCAAATAAGTCTGAATTAAGATCCCTGCCCACTCCAGAGTGCACAGTTAAAAATTAAGCTAGGGTGGGGATAGGGAGGTGGAGCTGCCCTACTACTTACCTTCGGACAGTTGCAGCCAGGCCTTGTACACCCCAACACTTCCCTTGCTGGCCCAATCCTTCTGCAGCCGGCAAGGCTGGCAAGGCTTTCCTGAAGGCCTCCACACTGATAACAAAGCTCTGAATCAATCCGGAGCTCTGTTATTGGCTGCAGAGGCTTTCAGGAATGTCTTGCTGTCCTTGCCGGTTGCAGAAGAAAAAGTTCCTGAAGGCCTCTGACAGCGAGAAGGAGGCCGGGGGTGGCGTGCACAAGTGAAGTGAGTCAGTGGATGACATCCCCTGAAAATAAGACCAGGTGCCTTTTTTGGTGGCAAAAAAAATGTAAGACAGGGTCTTATTTTCCGTGAAACATGGTAATAAACACCAAAAAATTGGGAAGGGATTGGGAATTCTGGTAGTTGAAATGATGTAGCCAGCTGAAGATCAATACCCTGGTCACTTCAGCAGAAAACAGACAGCAGCAAGTGGAAAAGCGGGATATTTGTTATACTGAACTGTTCATCTTCTTGGTGTAATGAAGTTAAAGAGACACCAACCATCTCTGTCGCATCCTTAAAGCATGATATAACGCAAGGGCTTCCTACTTACATAAATATAAGCTAAATTGTGCAATTCTTCCCCATCTTGGAAAAGGAGGGAAAACAACGACAAGAATATTCCCTTCATATTTATCTATCTTTATCTGTATTCATATGTGCTGCAATATTCATGCAAAAAAAGTCAGAAATGTACTTAATCTTAAGCAAAGCAACGTATGTTCTATTTCTTTCTAAACTCTATTTTTTTCTAAAATCCATGTGCTTCTTCCAGGGTCCCATTCTTACATCTCATACAAAATCAATGCTAACCACATAGGAGCATATTATCAGTCTAAATATTATCGGTCTGTGGGAATGATATCACAGTGCACGTCAGAGCTCCTTCAGAAATTACATGTAAATTTATAGTTGGCTAATTCAGCTACAAAGCTGTGTTTATAGAAAACTTCTGCATTCCATCCCTAGGAGCAGCAATCGAAAGCTACCAAGCCACAGAGAGAAGTTGCTAATATGTAATCAAGCAGGAATATAATCAACAAAACCTGCAAGGACTGGAAGAAGAAATAATTATTAAGTTGTAGAATATATATCCACAGTCTGGAGCCAAAACAACAAGCTTCCATTATAACGGGTTCATTTTTCATACTTAACTCAAACGGGCAGAATAATTTTATATTGGCTTCTCTAACCACTAGACATTTCTATTGTCAAATGCAAGTAGGTACTAAGAAGAAAGAAAAGTATGAGGTTTTTTTATTATTATTATTGGAGCAATTGCACAAGGTAAAAAGTAAAACGGGCAAGAAGGAACTTCCTAAACATTTCCTCCAGTGACCTCTATTGGGTGAAATGGTATAATGCAAGTTATTTTAAAAAAAAGATGAAGAAGAAAGCCTCTTCCTACACTGTTCAAATATAATAAAAAGTACCGTAAACATTTATCTTAACATCCAGCTTGTTTCGTCTTGTAATTTTTTCCAATAAAAAAGAAAGGGGGGTTTGTACAGCCAGCCTGTTTTAACAATTTCCAGGAAGATTGTCTGTCTGCTTGTGTAGCAAACACAAATATTTTTAGGGCACCTTAAAGATATTATGTAGAGTAATACATTCACGCTTTCATATTATTCTATGGAATACAATGGATTATAACCAGAAAAGCTTCAGTTGGGGTGGGCACTGTGTGGGTTCTGGGAATCAGGTTGTGCGTTGACCATTTGCTTGGTGTCAGCCAGGGTTCCTAACCCAATAGACCAGGCTTGTCAAACTGGCGGCTTGAGGGCCGGATGCACCATGTGCAGGCCACGCCCACCCCGGCTCCGCAAAGGCAAAAAAATGTCGCAATACATCACGAGACACGATCAAGTTTGACATCTGTGCAATAGACAATTAAATAGAAGCTGCCTCTTACAAATTCAAGCTCTAGCTTCAGTGTCATCTTTACTTTCATAAAGCAATAGCAACAGCATTTATACTTATATCCCACTCCACAGAGTTTTACAGCACTCACTGGGTGGTTTACATATTGCCCCCAACAATCTGGGTCCTCATTTTACCAACCTCAGAAGGATGGAAAGCTGAGTCAACCTTGAGCTGTCAGGATCGAACTCCGGGCTGTGGGCAGAGTTAGCCTGCAATATTGCATTCTAACCCTTGTACCACCATGGCTCGTTCAAAGTCCTAATAAAAATAAAGATATAGGTACTGTATTTTTATAGAGCATATTTTGATTAGGCCTTTGAATTTGTCCTGGTGGCACAGGGGTTAGAATGCAGTATTGTAGGGCTAACACTGTCTTTAACTTTGTCAATCTGAAAGACTATCATTATTTTAAGGAGTTTAGTATTAAATCTAAAAGTTTAGAGATGATTCGGAGCTAATCTGCTTGTTTTTCATTCTTCTTTCGCTGAATAAAGGAGAGGGGTGGTGTTTACAAAGCTGCAAAGCTATAAAAATTTCAGACTTCCAGTTCCTATCTCAGAATCATGTGCCACCTAGTCAATATCAGGTTTTCATGACCATAGCAGAACCATAAAGTCACGCATGGTGCCAAGCTTTGATAGAAACCTTGAGGTTGTTGTAATTTGTGGGGAGTTTCTGCACAGGACTTAGCACTGGGTACTTTGGAAATGGGCCACCCTTTGGGCATCTCTGTTGTCGTAACTAAAGAGTTCCTGGAAAGCTTGTAAAAGATTTGGGTATTATCTTCCTTATTATGTACTCTTTTGATGGCATGTTTTTAAATCTGTTTGCTTCAGTTAATAATAAAACTTAAAATCTCTTTGTTTACTGGCGTGCTTATTGTTTCTTGATACTAAAGAACCAATTGCCTGGGCATCTGATCACTACCCTGACTCTTGGCAAAGCAGGCACGTGCACACCAAGCACAGGTAAGATGAAGTGATAGGAAGTATCCTTAATGACTCCTTGAAATAACAATGGTCTTCCACATTACCATCACAATACCCATACTTTTATTAGGCCTTGGAATCAGCCCTGTTGGTACAGTGGTTAAAGAGTTCAATCCTGACATGGGCTCAAGATTGACTTAGCTTCCATCCTTCTGAGGTCGGTAAAATGAAGACCCGGGATAGTTGGCACTGCTCTGAAAAGCGGTGTTTCCTAGGACCACTGAAGTCTCCTAAGATCCTCTCAAAGCTCCCAACCACCCTCACAGAGGCCTGAAAAAT
This sequence comes from Oxyrhabdium leporinum, assembly GCA_032468155.1. Taxonomy (NCBI): domain Eukaryota; kingdom Metazoa; phylum Chordata; class Lepidosauria; order Squamata; family Cyclocoridae; genus Oxyrhabdium; species Oxyrhabdium leporinum. The sequence goes on along the minus strand of JANHFL010001592.1, from coordinate 95,217 downwards.
CAAAATTATTTGCTAGGTATTAAAGGTATTTGCAAAACTTTAAAACAATCCAAGAGGAACATTTTTAAGAAAGACTGCTGTAAAGTGTCATAGCCTATCACCGTGATGGCGAACCTATGGCACGCGTGCCACAGGTGGCATGCAACGCCCCCTCTGTGGGCACAAGAGCTGTCGCCCTAGTTCCGCTCCACTGCACATGCGCACGAGCCTCCTGCTGGCCACCTGGTCGTCGGGTCTCTGCTGCGCATGCACTGAGGGTGGGGCGCATGCATGGGGCCCACATGCGCATGCATGAGGGGCCGCATGCATGGGGGATGGGGCGTGTGCATGAGGGCTGCACATGCATGTGGGGTGCAGGGTGCATGTGCAGGGACGGTGTGGACATTGCATTTGGGGGTTCGGGTGTGCATGCGTGCATTCATGTGCACGTGCGTGCTTTGGGCACTCTGTCCAAACAAGGTTAGCCATCACTGGCCTATCATGACACAATGCAGATTAAGTTGAGACAAAACAAGCTAAAGAGAGTGTGATAAAGTTTTGATAACCGAGAGGGACCTTCCTAGATCTTCTTTTCCATATGATATTCTACAGTAGAAGCAAAAAAAAGCCAACATTTAAAAACTCAAAACAGTTTAACTTCAGGATTATTATAGAAGGAAAAGCAAACTATTCAACAAGTCAGTGCCTGCTATGGTTCAAAAACAATGTTGCATAACAGGAGTTCTTACAAATCCAAAGGCGTGCAATTATATTTTCCAATCCTTTTATTTACATTATGCTCACAGCTGAGGATGTTTTAACTACTTAAACAAAATAAACACCAAATATATTTATTTTTTAAAAAAAATGTGTTACCACTACGCCTTCTAGGGTTCAGCATTACATTAAGTGTTCAGACTGACACTTTTGGACCAACACACAGAGTTTTGTTTTTTTCTGACTGCATTAGACAAATCTTAATGCAAAAACTTTCAACATCCACAAGGTTACTAGGACAAAGTAGGATAGTACAAGCTACATATAAGTATTCATTATAAGATTTGGACCAGATAGATGCACAGTACACATACAGGTAGTCTTGACTTACAACCACAATTGAGCCGAATTTTTCTATTCCTAAGCAAGAGAGTCGTTAAGGGAGTTTTCTTCCATTTTATGACCTTTCTTGCCATACGTGTTAAGTAAATCACTGCAGTTGTTAAGTCTGTAACACAGTTGTTAAGTGAAAAGGTTGCAAAAGATGATCACATGACCCCAGGACACTGCAACCATCATAAATATGAGTCAGATGCCAAGCATCTGAATTTTGATCACGTGACCATGGGGATGCTGTAATGGCTGTAAGTGTGAAAAGTGATCTTTTTCAGTGCTGTTGTAACTTTTAATAGTCACTAAATGAACAGCTGTAAGTCGGGGACTACCTGTATTGAAAACTAAATGCCTGCTCTGTTGTGGAGACGTCAAGACAACTTCTCCTGCAGTTTAGTGTCTTTCTGCTTACTTAGATGAAATTTAGTTAAAAACATATCGGTAATTTTAATCATATACTCAACTATATACTCTCATCACACTATCTGTCCTTCATAGGTTTGTGCCTCCAAGGTAGCTTCCAGGCAGAGACGAGCAAAGAAAATAACAATGAATTGCAAGGGAAAATCAAAATTATACCTAAAATGTCATAGGCATTACTTGAAACATACAAAGTTACAAAACTGATAACCTGGTTAAGAGAAATCCGTAACACAGTTTTATCTCCTATTAAGACATCAGAGCATTCAAGTACTGTGCAAACTGTTATTACAGAAAGTCCTCATGTAGTAACCAGTTATGACTGGAAATTCAATTGTTAAGCAAAGCAGTCACTAAGTGAACTTCAAGCGTGTTTACAATCTTACTTCATTCTTCCTCAGCTTTACAAGCCTCTGAAGGTCACCAGTATGATTGATCGCAAAGTAACTTTTTACTGACCTTCATAACTGTGAAAGGTTGCTATACCAAGCAGTCGCTAAACAAGAACTATCTGTGTTTCATTGTACATCAAGTCTCATGTTACAGATAATGACATAAATCTAACTCAGCATAAAGCATAAATCGAAACTGCAATAATTGGATCAATGCCTCTAGTTAATAAAAGCATCTACAGAATTGGAGCCAAAGAAGAGGCTTTGGATTTTAACAATGCTAACACTTTATGATATATAAAATATTTCTGTCTGCAGAATTACTAAAACATTGGAAAGATTCTGCATATATTTTTTGTTTTGAAGGAAATGCTAAAATGGTAAAATCTACAGCATCTATCAATCTCAGGATGAAATAGAGATTACCATAATTGAAATAAAGATCAGATGTCAGCACTATTTAATCCTATTTTTTTCAATCTGAAAACAAAACACTATCAAATTGTCAAATCTTTTGGCCACGAAGGCTAAGAAATTTGGCACTCTATTGAAAATTCTACCAAAATTATTTGAAGTTATAAATTGCTATATTTGAGAACTGGATGCTCCTATTCTTGAAGCTCCAGCTGTAGAAAATGTGGCTTGATCATGCATAATTCTAGATGCAGGACTGTAGAATTTTCATAACAGACCTCACTTTTATCTTACCTGGAGCAAGCCAAGACAAGTACTTCTCTTTCAAGGTGAAATGTGATCTACCATCAATTGAACTTAAATGAAATGTAACAAAAATGAAATGTACACATACATGCAAGTCTCATGATCCTTTAATCTGGCTGGTTAACTGGATTGTGTAGAAGGGAGGTTTGATAATCTGCAATTAATACAGTAAATAATAAAAGGTATCTAGTTAAAAAAAAGCTATTTAGGAAGGACTAACAGAAGAAAAAGCATAGGGAACTTCTAGGACATTTCTGAGTTTGCCTCTATCGATTTTATGATATGACTCACAGACATTTAATTCTTTAAAAATACCTTTCAGTTATAAAGGTCATTATATAGTACCTATAGTTTTAATTCAGGCAGCATGTACATTGAATAACATTACCTTTATTAAGTTACACAGAGGTTGTATCAAATAGTCTTACATAACAATGTTAAAGACTGAAATTATCTACTACACCAACTCTTGAAACTAGAATCCTTGGAAGCAAAGAACACCATGCAGAGACTAGGATGGGGAACATAAGATGGCTGAAATAAATGAACTGGCTTGCTCTGTTTTCTTTACATAGAACTGAAAAGATCATTTGGGAGCTAGGAAGTTGAATTAAAAGTGCACACGAATTTCAGGCCCCCAATTCCATATGTAACAGACATCCATATATGGAAACTATCACTATTAGATACCAGATTTATCATGGGTCTCCCATCAAAGAATTAAAAAAATGGCGGCTGCATAATTATATACACATTTCTCATGCCAGAGTGGATTTAAAGAAACAGTTTCAAACCTACCAAGAAAGGGAACTGTCATGGCTAGCCAAAACAAGCACAGACTGTTTCTCATGACAACTTAAAGCCACTCAGGAATGTGGATCAAGAAAGGTCATCAATCAAAGCTCTTAAGCTTTAGCACCAGTGCCCCCGGGGGCAAATCACTTCCCTACAGCAGCCTTCCAAACCTGGCATCCTTCAAATATATTGGGCCCACATCATCCATAAAATCTTAGTAAGCATACTCTCTTAACTGAGAGACTCAACACTGTAGTACCAACGAATCTGGAGGATGTCCAAGAAGCATTAGGTAGATGGGAATCAAAAAGTATTGGTTCTTTCACCTGCTGATATAGAGTAGGCTAAGGGGTAAAGGCTTAAAGCACAGGTAATTTTTCAGACCTTGTCCTTTGGTCTAACCCATTTCTTTATCCAGCAGTAATCTACATGTTAGCGGATAGGAAAAGTTGTTGCTAATCAAAAGAAAACTTTAAAGACAGAATGTCTATGGAGATTCTCAGTCATCTAGATCATGGTTGTCCCAAAGGTGTTTTTTCAAGAGGCCACTGGACTTTCTGTTTTTTTTTCTTGAACTGAAGAAGCTTTTTGGATGAGAAGCAAAACGTCTTCAAAGAAAAACCAGAAAGTCCAATTGCCTCTTCAAAAAAGCACCTTTAGGATTTAAGCACAGAATCTAATATGATTTTGTTTCATGAAGGATTTTTTTCTGCTTTACCAAATTCAAAAGCAACTTTTAACGGTGTGATTTTAAATCAATTCATATGCATTTAGCAGAAAGAAGAGTGTATTGTGCTATTCAGCTTCTTCACATTCATCTCCACTGTGAAGCTTTTGAAACAAGTATAGTAATTATTCACTGACATATAAGAGGTTATTTTATTTAAACCACTGATTTATTGTAAATAAATCATTGCATTAAAAGGAATAAGATCTTGTTGTCCAAGTGGTTCAGTGGGTAAGCAAGTGGCATATGTTGTGGCATAGATGAAGATATCTGCACCAGTTTGGGGTCCCACAAGAAGGTTGATGAAGGAGAGCACAAAGGTAGCTGGAGCACAGAAGGAAGAGAGAGTGAGGATAGAGAGAAATACGGTAGGAGGCACGTGCATACCATTAGAGGAGAAGAGATTATTAGAAATTTGCAGCTGCTCCTCTTTATCAAACCCAACACAGATAAATACACCTTCCTCTAGATTTAGTCCTGGACAAGAGAACAGCCCTGGCTTCTATTACCAAGACCAGGCCGGATGGTAGGATTCAGTCATGACCCCAAAAAGAGGAAGGGAGGGGTGACAATTGCTTGCCAGGAAGCCCTGTGGATTCTAAGAAACACTCTTCCCCCAGATGTAAGGCTTTATTTGGGAGATCAGATTTAGAAAAATAAAATTGGGATTTTGCAGCTGTATGGCCCACTCAGTTGCACAGGGGTACCCCTGTCACCATTGTTTGAGTCATTGCTGCAGTTGTGAGGTTCCACCCAGGCTGCTCTGGGTGACTCGAGGCTCTTTTCCTTGAACAGAAAAAAGCAGGTCAGGATTTCATGGCCACCAAGACAACCACAGGCTTATCTCAGGTGCCAACAGAATATTTGTGGCTCAGGGCTGAAAGGAGCAAACAGCCCAATCAAAAAACTAACTAAAGAACCACCAAGACCAACACTGGACAGGGCAAGCCACTAAAATATAAAATGAGAGCAAACTCCCTACTAGCACTGATGATGTTACCTAGCTTGGGTAATGAAATGTCTGCAAGAAAACAGCCAAGTTCAGAGAGCACTAAGGACCCTTTTCTCTCAGTAGTCATAGCCAATCCGCATTTGAAGTTACATGTTATATTTGATGTTCACCTCAGAATGACTCAGAAAATGGGCATTTCTATCAGTTCCTTATTGGATTTAGCATGAATTTAATTTTATTAAATTATTAATAAATTGAATTTAATGAATTTAATTTTATTAAATTATTACACTTGACTGCTAAATATAGACATTTCTGCTTGTTCAATGGCAAGGGCTACCCTATATTTTATACACAAAGGCACATCTCCAGAAAAGAGTCTTCAATTCAGCCTATTGAATAAGCAAAATTATTAATCATCTTTCTTCCCAATTGAACAACTTACACACAAAGTTTTTTATTCCATTCAATATAGAGAAGAAACTATTCAGTCATAGTACCATTTACTGAGTTCAGAAGATTTTTCAATTAATGTATGATAAAGCACCCTTTAAGCCTGTACTGTACCACTGAAGACAGCATTTAATACACCAGATCACTGCAGGATTCAGAAAGAATAAGATAATAATAAGGAATACAGAAAGAATAATATAACCATAAAGCAAACAACGGCTACCAGAAAAGAAGAAACAGCTTTTGGTGTAACATTTCTATATTTCAGGGCACGCTAGTCGCTTTCTGTTCCCTGAGTAGCTGTAATAAGTAGAATTTAGAAAGTAATGTATAGAGAATTCATTTCAGGTAAGACAAATGGGTCAACAGATAGCAGGCAAATTAGTTTCACATAGCTAGTGGCCTTTCTGAAACTCTCAAATTCCAGAACACTTTGGTTGAAATCTCTACTCACTCATAAAGCACATTAGTTGACTGTCTGCAGTCTTAAAAAACTGAAGCAATGGACAATTAAGGAAAGGAGAACAACATACATTGAATCTTCTGCTTCCGGGAATAAAACCAGAGTATATATAAATGGTATACATTAAAAGAAAACAATTTTAAACTTACTACATTAAATAAAAATAGTTCTGATCTTCATGAACAGAAGATTGTTGTACTTTGGAACTGTTCTATTGTACGCAGCTCATTAGTTAGTGATTAACTAAACTGCCCTGACCTCTATTTCTAGTTGGTTCTCACCTAATGTGGCATGTGGATTTCAGTGGCCTGGTGTAGCTGGAAGTCTGCTGGTGAGAGGCAGCAAATGGAATGAGAACTTTGAGAAAAAAGCTCAATTCTGGCCATGAATAAGATTGATAAGCTGATTTGACTCTTAGCCAGGGCTGTTGTGGAGCAATGTAGACACAGCAATCCCATTGTCCAGCCTAATATATAGGTATTGGGGACTGAGGCATGAGAGCGAGGGTCAAACAATTCCTTGGTGACTGGCGGATAGGCTGATGGTCTGCCCAAAGTTGGAAAAAGAGACAGGAGGAGAAGAGAGAAGGAGAGGACAGAAAAAGATGGTGTAAAACATAGTGGCTGGAGAGAAAAAATGGAGATTGAAGTTATGCAAGTATGCAGATCAGTTGACCATTCTTGGTCAAGGAGGGAAAAGTGAAGTTGACCCATGGCTTCCCTGGAAGAAAAAAGATCAAAACCCAGACAGAGGACATCTCCGTGCCACAAAGAGAAGAACACCTTGAGATAGGTTCTTTCCACAATGGACAAGCAGTAGGTGTTTGCTGACCAGATCCAGAAGGAAGTCAAGCTGTGCTGAGCACAGTAAATCCAGCCCGGTCCTTTCTTTTCACTCTTGATAAGTCTAGAAAGGGGCAGGAAGCAGGAGAGCTAGAAGGAGATTTTTCTCTGGAAGGGAGACAGAAGGAAACCTGACTACAGGTGATGACTAGGATTGTGTTGCATTGTATGCACCTGTTCTAACTGCTGTAATAACTTTATTGTACGTAGTAAATAAGCAGATGTTTTTCTGCACCAGTTGCGAACCCTGCAAAGCAAAATACACCTCACCAGTTCAAAAAGAACCTGATCACATGTGACACCTAAGACAAAACTCCCTTCCTCTCGTGCCTTCTTGGAAAAGCAAAAAATGGGAAATATTTCTCGTTCCTATTCAGGGATACATTCATTTCTATCCATTTATACTCTCTCTTGGATCTTGAACTAGTTTAAAGTCAGGTAGATGACTTAAAATCCTGTATAATAAATAAAAAATCAAATCGTGCATAAAATATAATAAATCTCCTGACACCATGGTAATCATGCTGGAAATTTTGCTCCAGGAGAGGTAGTTTCAGAACTTATTTATCAAGATGTAATTTCTGGAGACCACCCACTTCCTGTTTATGATAACACTGCTTTATATTATGGAAGTATTATTAGAATTCTTCCTAATATTTTCAAGTGTCAATAAGCCTTCCATACTCCTTTTCACTGCAATGCAAAGAGTGATAATCAACCACATGCTATAGAAATGTGCTTGAAAATTTTTAAAACTACAGATCAACTTGAATGTATGTTTATGAAGGAAGCGGAATAATGGCTATCTATCCAGTAATGCTGCAGCTGTAAAACTTCTCTCCCTGCAGCCATAACTCAAATAGCTAACATATTTCCAAACGCCTTACATGATTTATGTTCAGCAAGTGAACGAGTATAATGGGAGAAAGCAAGAAATTGGGCGACATTCCCAAGGTCTTGTTCACCTTTCCCAAATGAAAAAGAACATGTACAATACTCAGAAATGATCAGGCCCAAAGAACCAAGAACCACATGTGAAGTTACTTCTGAGTAGCTGTTTACCTACAAAACAGAAATCTTGCCAAACTAAAGCAATTATCTGCATAATTATTAGATACACCCTTTGAATGGCTAGGGAGCGGCAACTCTCTTTTAACCCTCTTTCTGACAACCAGACTGTAGGAGATGACCAGGCTGAACCTGAGGGAAGGGTCAAATGTGTCATCAGTCATGAGTCCCTACATGTTCACAAGAGCTGTAAGTCTAGCCCACCTTGAATTCCTTTCTTAACTCCCACTAATTTCCCTTGAGGGTTAGTATATCAGATTCTTGTAGAGAGCTTAAGCTTGCAATAAATCTTTATGCTCATTTGAACTGCCTGAATCTCTAGATTTCCCCAGCGCTTGACATAAACCTTCCAAGTCCCACTGTCTCTTTGTCCTCTTGGAAAGACCCACTCTCTCCTGCAATTCCGGACTTCCCTCACATCAATAATCTGTGCTCACTAGGACACAACCCTAATTGATACTGTTTTTGTTTTCAATCTTTTACATGTCACATCTTCACATGCCACAATCAGCTCTTAGCTTATTGAACAACTCATGGTTGGCTGGCTTCAGACAAAATGCTGATCTATAAGGTGCTATTTATAAACCTAAATTACTACAATCACACAACATGTTAAACTCGAAGCAACTGCAATGATGGCTAAAAGTGTTGCATGAAGCCCTTTGAATATTTCTCATGACCAATGTTCCTATGGCTAATCAACTAGATTTAGTCAACTCTTGAATTACTCTCCAAAGGAAAATATACTGCAGAAAGATGCACTGTAGCTGAACTGGGAATACTGTTGCTAAGCAACATGGCTGTAAAAGCAAAAAAAAAAAATCATGTACCTCTACCAACTTATGATAGCACTTCCAGTTGCAGTCATTAAGCGATTCAGTGCTGGCCATTAAGGACATGACTACAACTTGCAACTTTTTGTCGACTTTTTTGATTTTGCTTGGTGGAAGCCAGCAATGAAGGTTGCAAATGGCAATCATATACTTGTGGAATGCCGCCACTGTCATCATTGGAATTGTGAGCCAGCTGGCAAGCATCCAAATCACAATCTCAGGACCCCAAGGACGCTGCAACATCTGAAATTTTGAGAATCAGCAGTAAGTCTCCTTGTTCAGCATCGTCACAACTTTGGTTGCTGAACGAGTGGTCATAAAGCAAAGAACTACATGTAACTCTCTGAGTAAGCTATAATTTCCAATAATCTGTTTGTAAATCAGCAAGATAACAATCACTACATTTTTAAAAAAAGTTCTTATTAATTAAAATACAATATATTCTGATCGTTCCACAGGCCTTAAAGTATAATAAATGCCATAAATATCAGTTCTACCATATCTGTATCGCTGCTAGATATATATATTATCTCTGTGAGTACACAGAATATTTAATATTCATACACCTGGGTTAATAATAAAATGCTGACATCCACTAGCTAACACATCCTAAAATTCTGATATGTGCATTTCTTAAAAAAAATCAATTTCCCCTTCAATCTGATAAAATTGACCAAATGCTTTTTTATCTTACAAGTATCTTTCTTGATTTATTAGACACCAGCAGTTTGTCAAAATATCCCTTAATTCAGCCCTATTAATTGCAAATTCCACAGTATTTGCTTGTTTGATTGGGGATGGTTTAATTTAAATTCTCCCACTGAGCTTACAGTTCTGCACAAATTAAACCATTATGATTTGTTCAACAAATCAAGATTTGTACAAGCTGGGCAAACTTCACCCAATAGAACACCCCAATTATACAAGCAGTAGTTGCAGACTAAAACTGTTTAGCAACTACTAAGTAAAGATTTTTGGGGAAGTTCTTTCTATGACAATGGAATTTAGCAATTCTACAAAATGCCTTTGAAAGAAAATTATTTTCCCAACATCCAAAAATAGATCCTTTTGTTCTACATTTTTGTTCTACATTCAAGTCTACAATCTTATTTTACAATTACTATAAATCAATTGAAGCACAGCTGGTTAGTCTTAATTTCCATTGCCTCAGTCTTTTACAGGTAGTCCTCGACTTACAACCACAATTGAGCCTAAAATTTGTGTTGCTAAGACAGTTGAGTCTTGCCCCATTTTAAAAACTTACTTGCCATATTTAAATGAATCACTGTACTTGTTAAGTTAGTAACATGCTTGTTAAATGAACCTGGCTTTCCCATTGACCTTGCTTGTCAGGAGGTTGCAAAAAGTGAATACATGCCCCCTGCACTGCAACCTCTCATAAATATATGCCAGTTGCCAAACATCTGAATTTTGGTCACATGACTATGGGCTGCTGTGACGGTCCTAAGTGTCAAAAATGGTCCTAAGTCACTTTTTTTCATTCCACTGTAACTTTAAATGGTCACTAAACAAATGGTTATAAGTCGAGGACTAACTTTATAAAAGCCTGTTCTATTTTCTGTGATAAATGTGATAAATATTTAAGTAAATGTGTTCATCTTTCTTGCATATGTTCACTACCTGCAAGTTTGATGAGACACACCTGTTAAAGCTTAGCACAGAAATTAAATCCCTATTTCTTTAAGAACAGGTGAGAGCAGGGAGAAGGATGGGTAGGTTATGAATCCTTATTTGCAATTGGCCCAGTTCAGTGTTATTTAAATCGGGAATAAGTTGGGCATATCCTGAAGGTAATGGTGCAATTAGCTTGCTTGTAATTTGTATCTGCTCATTTGTGAGTTGATGATCCAGTTTGGGACTACTGTCGCTGCTAAGACACCTGTGTGAAACAACAGAGACTGGGGGAGGGTTTGGTTTTGTCCTTTGTTTTGTGGGGATAAGGGTATTATTCCAGATCAGGAAAAGGGATAATTGGGTCAAGTCATTTAAGAACCACTGGTTTAGGTTACCATTAGATTGATCACCAAAGTGTAGGAGGAAGTTTAAAAAAAAACTTTAAACTGCATTCCTTTCTAAGAAAAGTAAATCCCACAGAATCAGAAAAATGTTCTTTGAAATGACAAGTGTAGGAAGAATCTCATATAATAGATTGCACAAGAGAGCCATTTTAACCTACAATTAAAATAAAATGTGGTGGTACTGTAGAAACTAAAACAAAAATACTAATCCTATCCATATATCTTTCAAATGTCCCAGTCCATTTTGTCAAAAGTGCACACTGTGGTCCGGAGAGAGAGACCGTCCTAGGTCTTTTTAAGCAGAGGGAAAGGCGGACAACAGGTGCCAAACAAATCTCATAGTAATATAAAAAAAATACTGAGCATGAAGAAGTCTTAATAAAGCATGTATTTTTTTGTTTAAACTACATTACTTGCAGAGATAGACATCTTTCAAAAGGCCTCTCCCATTGATGCCAGCCAGCAGGTTGATCCAAATGGACGGATCAAGTGAAGGACGAAGCAGCCTGGCAATTAGTACCCTCATTTTATTGCTTGAAGTATAGCAAACTCACACACACACAATTTGAAAATGCACCTGTTGCTTAACGCCAAAACGATCCTCACCCGAAGTGCAAATAATCCCTTCGTGTTTTTTTTTGTGCAGCTCCTTTAAAGACTCTTATGTAAGCGCTCCTATTACATCCCTAATACAATACTTCGCTTGCTCCTTAAAACTACGGCGAAACTTATCCTCGGAGTTGCTACAAGAAGGCCCTCGCTCCGACTGTTTGCAGCCGCTTTAAAAAAAAAAAAGGCAAAGGAGGAAAGGGACTTCATTGGCATTTCTTCTCCTCCTCCTCCTCAGCGATTTTTCTTTCTTATCGCAAAGCGACCTTAAACTCACAGGGCAGAGCTCCAAAGGAGCGAAGGAGAAAAGGAAGGACCTGGAGGAGAGCCAGCTGGAAAGCCCGGAGAAGCTACCTGCTGCTGCTGCTGCTTCCCCCTCGGCCGGTCCCATTTCCTTCGGGGGCGCCGCGGGGGACTGAAGGCACGAAGCGGCGGCGGGTCTCTGGAAGACGAAGGCCGAGCTGTGCAAGCTGGGGCTGGATTTCCTCCGGATGGCCATCCGCCTGAAATTGACGCTTTCGGCCCCGGTCATCTTGCCTTCTCACCCCGAAAAAGCCCGCGCAGAAACTCCTCTTTCCTCAGCCCCTACTCGGACCGCATCCTACCGGCGCTCAGCAACGCGATTGACTGAGCTCGCTTTAACCTCCCCCTCCTCCCCTCCCAACGCTCGCAGACGGTTCTTTGCCCCGCCTGGCGTCGGTCAGCCGCGAAGTCTATTTGCGCTGATCGACACTGCCCGAGAGAGAGAGGGAGAGAGAGAGAGAGAGAGAGACCCCGCCCTCTCGGCAGGTGGTGGAAGCGGGGCGGGCGCCTCGGAGTTCCCGCCTGCGCCAAAAGTACGCGCGTACCTGGCTGGGGTTACCTGCGCGCATGCTCTAAGCCTTCCCGAGGGTTCTCACTTTGAAATGAGGGAGGCGGGTCAAAGCCGGCCCCGCTGCTTCCACGCCTCAACCTTAGGAAAGTTTGGCTTGGCTTTGCTCTCCCCACCTGTTGATTTGAGCAGGGTCAAGGAGGGGTCTACAGGTAGTCCTCGGCTTACGACCACGATTGAGGCAAAACATTTTGTTGCTGAGTGAGACATTGGTTAAGTGAATTTTGCCCCCATTGAAAGGCCTTTCTGGCCAGAGTTGTTAAGCGAAGCGCTGCAGTGGTTAAGTTAGTAACAGGGTTGTTAAGTGAATCTGGCTTTCCCATTGACTTTGTCAGAAGGTTGCAAAAGGGGGTCATGTGACACATACCACCCCCTAAGAGCCTGCAACCATTATAAATATGAACCTGTTGCCAAACACCCGAATTTTGATTTTGGGATCAGGGGGATGCTGCAGTGGTTGTAAGTGTGAAAAACGGTCATAAGTCAGTTTTTTCATTGCTGTTGTACCTTCGAATAGTCACTAAATGAACTGTTCTTAAGTCAAGGACTACCTGTACTTTAGCCGAATGTGTTGCTGGAACACAGCCTTTAAATACAATAGTAGTCATTGGCTCTAAGAAAAGCTGAGGTTTATTGGGAAGTTGTGCAAGCAGATTACTGGTTAAGTATTTAATATGGTTAGGTATTTACTTTATCCTGCTTGAGGGACGAGCAGTATAAACTTACTGACAGGGATTTTTTTGCCTGGGTTCACACTTGGTCCTATTTAAAAATAAGTGGATAGGGCAGAGTTGCACAGATGGGAGTTAAGGAGTTAATTTATAGTCTTAAACCCACTTTCAGTGTAGGCAAAGCCAGGGATAGTTCTTGAATTGGCAAAAGCTGTGCACTTTTATGTTAAGCCATGATAGTTTAATGTTAGTTTATCAACTAATCCACAATTAGCTGAACTGATAAAATGTACCAAACTATAAGTTACAGAAGTCCTTGCTATTTTCTTGGCAAGGTTTTTCAACAGTGGTTTGCCATTGCTTCCTAACTAGGGCTGAGAGAAAGTGACTGGCCCAAGGTTACCCAAATGACTTTGTATCTAAGGTAGGACTAGAACTCACAAGTCTCCCGGTTTCTGGCCTGATGCCTTACACAAAACTGACTCTCAAGTGTTTCTTTATTACTTCGCTTTCTTCTAGTCCCCACAGTCGTACATCCCCCATCTTTTCCTTCTGTCAGAAGGAAACTATTGGCAGCACACCTGTACGTGAAGCTCTCTTACATGCGAGTTTTACCGGACCCGGCTGGACTACCTGGGGTATCGCATCTCAGACATCGGTACGTTAGATGTTATGTCACCTACCAGCAGACCAGTTGGGCAGATCTTCTGCCATTTGCGGAGGTGGCAGACCCTTTCCAGCCTGATCCTGTCCAAATGTCGCAGAGGGAGGTCAGATTGATGTAAAGCCCAGGTCATGTAAAGACTTGCTGTGTTGCTCAAATCCACCAGCTGAGGCATAATATGATGGGGCAAAACAAAAGAGTGAGGAAAAGATAAATCATAATGATTTTATAGACCAGTGTTTCCCAACCTCAGCAACTTTAAGATGGATGAACTTCAACTGCCAGAATTCCCCACCAACTATGCATCAAAGTTGTCTTAAAGATGTTGAAATTGAGAAACACTGATACAGATAGTGGGAATTCTAGCCAAAATAATTAGTGCAATAGCACTTACCAATAGCACTTATATACCGTTTCACGGTACTTTACAGCCCTCTCTAAGCAGTGTACACAGCATATTGCCCTCAACAATCTGGGTCCTCATTTTACCCACCTCAGAAGGATGGAAGGCTGAGTCAACCTTTAGCCTGGTGAGATTTGAACTGCCAAATTGCAGGCAGCCGGCAGTTAGCAGAAGTAGCCTACAGTACTGCATTCTAACCACTGCGCTACCATGGCTCTTTAGTTGTTTGGTTTTCTTGTGCAAAACACAAACGTCATAAGTCAAGTATTCAGGGGAAGCATTCAACTGGGTCTAGCATGACTTGAAAATGCATATTTCATGAGTAGTAGGGAAAACTTAGAATCAAATTTGTTGTCCACGCACGTCTTGTTCTATAGATAGGGAGATTTTTACCCATAACTGTATAAATATTGCCAAAATTATGGCAGGAATATTGAGGGGTCTTATGGAAATGACTTAAGCTGTAATTTTTCAACAGCAATACTCAGAAATTAATAAATGTATAATTGAAAACATTTTTATCATCTGTCCTTAGAATGATGAATATTCTTTAGAATTAATCTCCAGATCCATAATCATGACTTTGGGCAATATTTTGGAATATTAATATCAGTTTAACTTCACTTATTGTTTCAGCCTAATTATTATAGCTTATTATATTCAGTAAGCCTTGGTTAAAGTAAGCCATGGCTTAGCACAGTATGGAAATCCAGCAACTTGTTTAATTTCTGTCTGAACGTGAAAGATGTAACTTATAAGGAATGCAGTTTCAAAAAGATTTTGCATATTACAGGTAGTCCTTGACTTACAACAGTTCATTTAGTGACCATTTAAAGTTACAACGGCACTGAAAAAAAGTGACTTATGACCATTTTTCCACACTTATGACCATTGCAGCATCTCCATGGTCACATGATCAAAAGTCAGATACTGGGCAACTAGTTCATATTTATGATAGTTGCAGTGTCCTGGGGTCATGTGATCCCCTTGTACAACTTTCTGACAAGCTAAGTCAATGGGGAAACCAGATTCACTTAACAACCATGTTACTAACGTAGCAACTGCAATGACTCATTTAACAATTATGGCAAGAAAGATCGTAAAATGGGGCAAAGTTCACTTAACAAATGTCTCACTTAGCAACAGAAATTTTGGGCTCAATTGTGGTCATAACATAAGGACTGTATTAGCAGAGCTACACTTCTACCTGTGTCATTGCCTAGAAGAAATATTTTATGATGGAATGGAAATATTGGGATAAAGAATCAATGCCATAAAAGTTTTGTAAAAGTTATTTATGAAACAGTAATCCAAAATTAAATCTGTAAACCAGTAAACCAAATTTATTCAATCTGGCACTGGCCAAAACAGGAAAACTGCATGACAATTACATATCCATCCTAGGATAAATTCTTGCCCTAGAAGAACAGCTATTGCATGATACCTATAAATACCATGTTGCTGAATTTGTGGTATGTCTCATTGATTTTTCCATTCTAGGGCTGTCTCTGATTTCCTACTCTGGAAGTGACATTTCAAAAACCAAAAGGTAATTAAGCAAAATTCCTAGATGGTTGTTCTTTATGCTTTCTAATAGTCTTTGAGTCTTTAATTCTAATTAGCAGAATATTTTACATATAAGTATTTGTTTACTGAATTTATATTCTGCTTTTCTATCATTGTGATTCCAAAGTAGCTTACAACAATGGAAGTATGCACTTAAAATGCAGATATGCTTAATAAGCATAATATGCACACAGTCAATATTCTACAGCAGCGGCCCCTAGCCCTTGTGTGAGTGGTGGGCCGGCACGCATGCACCTCGACTTGCGCCAGTGGTGGGCTGGTGTGCAGGCAGCTCGACTTGTGTGAGTGGCGGGCTGGCGCATGCACGCCGAGTGCCCACCAGCTCACCGCTCACGCAAGTTATGTTGCTTGTACACGCATGCTCCAGCCAGCCCAATTGTGCAGCCCAATTCCAAACAGGCCATGGCTCGGTAGTTTGCCACAGCCTGGGGATTGTGGATCCCTATTCTACAGCATGGAATTTTTACTGAGTTTATAAATGCATTCATTGAAGAGACAGTCTTGAATTGGAGAGATTGATTCTAACTCTGAAGTTAAGAACATAATTGGGGGGTGGATTACTGCCTTTTTTAATTTAGGAAATTTATTAGAATAATAATAGCAATAACATGTTGTCTTTTATACTGACCCATAGCATTTTTACAGCACTCTCTGGGTGGTTTACAACATCAGCATTTTCTGCATATTGCCCCCAACAATCAGAGTCCTTATTTTACTGACTTCAGAAGGATGAAAGGCTGAGTTAATCTTGTGCCCCTTCAGGATTGAACTCCAGGCTGTGAGCAGAGTTTACCTGAAATATGCACTTAACCACTGCGCCACTAGGATTATTGCGAGCGTTCTAATAATGCTAGCAATAACCTTGAGTTATCAACCTGTTAACCTTTTCTGGGACACACCCAAATAAGGAATAATAATTCATTTTCCCAATCCTGGTCTCATAGCGTTTTTCCCCATTATTGGCCCTCTTACTTTAAATATAGGTGATCAGACTAAGTGGGATTTTGTCTTCACAAACCCTTGTTCAGAACTCGTTCCTTACCTGAAATCTTTGGTATAATATTCATACCTGAACAATTCTTGGAGAGTTTCTTGCCTTCCAGAGTAGACAGAAACGTGGGCATGACATAGTTTCATCTACATCCAACTGAAACAATAAGTATAGATACATACATGCATTGTTTGTCTTTATGATAATTCATTAGATGTGAATTAAGCTGATTATGGGATGAGGCTACTAAATGATAAACTAAGAAAAGAGCTGGCTTCATACAACATGTTAAACCCAATGAAAGCTATCCAGTTAACACAAGCTTAGCATGTTGTGTGAATGCATCAGCTGTGGCTTTATTTGATTTTAAATTATACTGAACACAATGATTCATTCTATTCAAATAATTCAGTTTTCTGGAATCCATGATACACCGATCCATAGCTAACCTAATATGTTATCTGGGCTGAGCCATCACTATTTTATTTTTCTGTTTCCATCCCATTCTGCTCCATTTAAATGCAAACCTACAATCTTGTGGTATAAAATAAGCCATATACTTCAGTAATCTGAAATAAAATACTCATCAAAGTACTTTTGTTGATTTGTAAGGCTCTAAATGGCCTTACAAATGGCAAGTATTCATCACCTCTCATATAATGAGCCTAGGTGGCGCAGTGGTTAGAGTGTTGAACTGCAGGCCACTTCTGCTGATTCAATCTAGCGGTTCA
>JANHFL010001592.1:58211-68661 GCA_032468155.1 Oxyrhabdium leporinum | reverse complement strand
TTATAAGCTGTAAACCGCCCCGAGTCTTCGGAATGGGGCGGTATATAAATGTGAAAATAAATAAATAAAAAATAAATAAATTGAACCAAAAGTTATTTTGAAGGAACATAATCTTCTCTCAGTATGTCATATCATATCCAAGATAGGCTAAAGAACCTATTTTGTAGTTCCTTAGAATATTTTGAACAAATATCTTGAAATAATAAACATAACAGCTAAAAAGCCACATACAACCATATAAATATAATGTGTAGAACAGCCCAGGGCACACATTCTGGAGAGAGAAGTTTTCTGAGGTTCAGCTCCATCACGGGCCTAAAAGCTTGGAAGAACAAACCTTTGATCTGGTGACTCGCTCAGATTAGAATCTATATAACAGCTAAGATTCTGGAAGTTTAATTATGGAATATAATCATATAGCTATTGTGCAGATAAAAATATAAAGCATTTGCCAAGCAATAGGATGTCTTACAATCTATTGTTTTGAAATTCTCAAATGAGACTGCAGCTCAATGCCTAGATATGCTATCACTTAGATAAGTGGCCATGTACATTGGTTTAATAAATAAGTACATTTTTGAATCAGCACTATTGTCCATGTTTGGCGCAATAAGCTTCCCTGGGCATTCATGCAAAATTGTAGGAAATAGCTCATGCTAGAAAGTCACATTTCAAAGCGAAATAATCCTTTGAAGTATTTTAGAATTTTACATGTATGAAAAGACCTGAAAAAAATCAGGTTAGGGATAGATCATAATGGAGAAAATCTAATTATGTCGTCTTCAAGAGTCAAGACCAACTTAATGGGATATAATCAATTCCATGTATGGCATGGTACATAAGCAAGTTCGAGTCACTATCCATAAAGTATCTCCTATCCCATCATTAAACAAGAACATTGCACAAAACAATCTGACTCACTACAAAAGATAAGGAAAGGAATGTATTAGTCCAATTCCCTTCAAGGATTATGATGGAACCACTTTATCTTAGAAAAGAATCAAGTATTTCTAAACAAGATTTCCAACTCATTAAGAAGAGAGTGTACACAAAATATATCATTTTTATTGCATCTTTGAAAACAAGTTCATAAAAGTGAATAAGCAACAAAAAGTTTAACTAATATTGTACCCTAAAGTTGCACCTAATTGTATCATTTATTTACAAAGTTAGAAGAAACATAAACTCGGGCCAGGGAGAGAACATTAAAAATACATCCTATAGTATTTCTCAACCAATGCATTCCAGATGTTTGGAATTTCTCGGTAAAAATTAGTATGGTGTTAAGAAATAAATACAAGAGAGTGGATAACAATAAATTGAAGACTGCTGTGCAGCTCATCTAAACACCATATTCTTATTTTTTAATATTTGAATTAATAAATAAGAATAAAGATAATCATTGAGTTTTTAGATTACAAAATTTGCAGCTTTTTTGATTGGCTGATCAGGTAGCTGGAAATAGAGAAGAGCAATACTAATTTCCCATAACAATACTAGGTTCCCTGACATAAGGATATTTTATTTTATCCTGCTCTGGATTTAATACTACCCGGATGACATTTCCAGCTTCAGTTTGAATGTATCCAGTGAAGAGGAACCCACTACCTTTTTGTCACTGGTTCCATATTATTAGGATTTTTTTTTCTTAGCTTTCAGCTAAAATCCATTTTTCTATAACACCACTGTTCCATGATTGAGTATGTGTGGAATTATGTTTGCTGTTGTGGAATGAAGCAAGCAGTTCTGATTTGGCATACATTTCCTTGGGTACCATTGTAATTCTCCTAGCAAGCTCAGCCAAACAAAATGAGTTTGTTGTGACTGCAGTGTTTAATGTGTGTGTGAGAGAGAGAGGGGGGGGGAGGGAGAAAGAGAGAGAGAGAGATTTATGATTTGTTAACAGAAAGTTTAACAAAATAATTATTTTTGCTTATAGAAGTAAATATTTGTGACTCGGTGTTGATCTGTGGAATCTTTGATGCTCTCTGATGGGTTTTTGGGAAACGTTTCATTACCAAACTAGATAATATGATCAGTGCATTATTTTTGACTTGTTATAAAAACATATAAAACAGTGAAGTTATGGATCACTGAGGACCATGCCTATATTGTCTCATGTTCCAGCATGAGCTAAAATAAAGATTGGAGATCTATATACATATATTTTCTGGCATGAGGTTATTTCTTAAGATTAATGATGGGTGGAAACCAATGAACTGGGCTTTCCTTCCCTTTTGGTCTGTTGTCAACAGAAACAGATCATCCTAACTTCTGTTATCATACAAAAGACTGCATATGACCTCAGTGGTCAAGATTGGTGAACCTTGATCTAACACTGAGACAGGTTGCTACATCCGTGCTCCTTTCAAGCCAACCATTCCAATTATGTCCAGCAGGTAAGTTACAGAACTCTCAATGAATTTTAAGGAGCTCTGTATTACCCCAACATTATTCAGCCCAGACATTATTTCAGATGTAGGCTCAAAGTGAATTCATTACACCAGAGAGTAGCTAAATCAGAGGTTTCCAAACATGGCAATTTTAAGACTTGTGGAGTTTAACTCTCAGAATTCTTCAGCCACAAGTCTTAAAGTACACAAGTCTTAAAAATTGCCAAGTTTGGAGACCCCTAAATTAAATAGAGAGGGCCTGATAGTACAGGTGGCTGGGGGCACAATTTATTTATTTAGCATATGGCATGTGCTAGCCAGGGATCACTGAGGGTGGCTGGCTGCCTCCGTGAAAGGATTTTTTTCGGGCGGTGTTATTTTTACCCGCGGGACACCCAAATGCCAGTAGGCAATCAGAGGAGGCTCCTTTCTTGTCCCTACGTGGTTTAGTCGCCCACGGGAATCGAGTCGGCGAGTGGTCAACCTCATCAGTGCGCAGGCCCAGCGTCTTACCACGTGAGCCACAGAGGCCCCTGGGGTCACCATTAATTGCTTATTATGGAAACACAATACACTAGATGATACAAAGTAATGGGATTGCATCTTATATGTATTTTAAGGCTTTGGATTTTAAGGCTTTGTGGAGTTCAAGTTTTCTTTAAATAAGGCAAATGTTAATCCCATTTTAAGCTTAGCTTGTGGTTCGCCAGTCTTTCCTATTTCAGAACTGACACACAACTGAATTTCAGTGGTGCTTCTGTCTGAAGCTTTAGGAAGCACAGAAAAGGGGCTTTCATCTACCACTTCAGTTCTAGTGATATAGCAATACAAGTAGTCCTTGACATACGACCACAATTGAGCCCAAAATTTATGTTGTTAAGTGAGACATCTGTTAAGTGAGTTTTGCCCCTTTTTATGGCCTTCCTTGCCACAGTTGTTAGGTGAATCATTGCAGTTGATAAGTTAGTACCCCGGTTGTCAGGTGAATCTGGCTTCCCCATTGACTTTGCTTGTCAAAAGGTCGCAAAAGGTGATCACATGACCTTGAGACAGCAACGGTTATAAATACGAACCAGTTGCCAAGCGTCTGAATGTTGATCACATGACTATGGGGAGGCTTCAAAGGTTGTAACTTTGAAAAACGGTCATAAGTTCATATTTTTAAGTGCCCTTGTAACTTTGAATGGTCACTAAATAAACTATTGTAAGTTGAAAAGTATCTGTAGTACATTTAAATGTCATGCTCAGATCTAGGTGTGCCTACTAATTTAAAGCCATCACAAGGAGTCCAGTTCCAGTTCAAATTATAGCCCAGACAGGACAGAAGCAATTGGATTGATCTTTTCATCCCATGTTGTTTGGGAACAAACAAGCCCTTGAGAAGTTTTATCAGTTCTTTATTTTGGCCAGGGCAACTAGAAAAGCCTTTCTCATGGTGCAATCCCTACCTGGTTCTTTCCACGTTTGCTTTGTGTTATGCAAATAGGAATCTGCCTAATACCATCTCAGACTGGTCCATCTAATCTAAACCATACCTGTTCTGACTCTCTATAGCTTTTCACAATTTCACAGGCTCAGCTCTATCGGGAAAGGATAAGCCTAGAACTTAGAACCTTCTCACTCAGAGCATCTTGAGGGGTCCTTGGCTATTTTTCTGCAAACATGCTGATGACATTACCTAATTTGGGTAATGAAACATCTGCAAGGAAACAAACAAGCTCAGAGAAAACACCAAGGACCACACAGTTCAACCCTGATCTACAAATATTCTCCTTTACTGGGACAGCATCTCCTTTTCCATCCTGTTATAGCCCTTCCTATAAAGGAAGGAAGAATACAAAATCCAAAAGATGCTGTCAGAGGCAACTCAAGGAGCTGATCAGAGTGGTATTTATTGCTTACTGATAGGAATCTTGCCAGACAAATGTGCTTTCTACAGAACTACTAGATAAACCCTGTGAAACTTTGGGAAGAGGCTAGCCAACCCTTTCACCGCTCAGCTCAGCTCCAGATTCAACACAGATCCTACTTAAATAGCTTCTTAAATTAAACATTTATTTATTTTGAGAAGAGGCTAGCCAACCTTTTCACCACTTAACTCAGCTCAGCACCAGATTCACCCCAGATGCTACTTAAATAGCTTCTTAAAGTAAACATTTATTTAATGATCTAATACAGTGTTTCTCAACTTTGGCCATGTTCAGATCTGTGGACTTCAACTCCCAGAATTCTCCAGGCAGCCTGCCTGTGGAATTCTGGGAGTTAAATTCACACATCTGAAAATGTTCAAGGTTGAGAAACATAGATCCCTGTAGATTCCTAGTTACTTAGCAGTGCCTGTTTCTTTAAAAACACACACACTTTTGCCTAGGCTTTTACATGTAGTCCTCAACTTACAACCATTCATCTAGCAACTGCTCAAAGTTATAAAGGAACTGAAAAAAGTGACTGAATACTGTTCTTCACATTTATGACCATTGCAGCATCCCCATGGTCATGTGATCAACATTCATTTGCTTGGCAATCTACCTGTATTTACAACAGTTGCAGCATTCCAGGGTCATGTGATTACCATTTGAAACCTTCCCAGTTGGCTACTGGTAAGCAAAGTCCCTGGGGAAATCCAGATTTATTTAAACACCACATAATTCATTTAACAGCTGTGGCAAAAAAAGCTCATAAAATAGGGTGCAACTCACTTAACTATCACCTTGTTTATCAACAAGAAATTCTGGTCCCAATTTGGTCATAAGTTGAAGACTACCTATAATTTGTTTGCTACCCAC
Source organism: Oxyrhabdium leporinum (assembly GCA_032468155.1). Taxonomy (NCBI): domain Eukaryota; kingdom Metazoa; phylum Chordata; class Lepidosauria; order Squamata; family Cyclocoridae; genus Oxyrhabdium; species Oxyrhabdium leporinum. The sequence goes on along the minus strand of JANHFL010001592.1, from coordinate 63,482 downwards.
ACATTTGTAGACTTAATATCTTTGGATCTGATAGTCTGCATGGGATGGTTGTAGTGATGCAGGCAAATCTACAGAAGAATTGACTTAAGTTTTGCAATTTTATCTATTATTCAGTGGTCCTTTCTTCTCTAAATATGACATATTATTGCACGATTCCTGCAGTCATGCAGGAACGATTAACTGTTTGGATATGGTAGCACAGGTAATCTTTCCACATCCTCTACAAAAGTTTAAATTTGATTCAATTTTAATTTGCTTTTTTTTGTTTGTTTGTTTGTTTTAAAGGCAGATAAGGGTCTGCCAGACATACTGATAGCAAACAGAGTAGAAATTAGGGTTGGGGATGACAGATGCAAAGGAAGTGGGGTGATGAGAATCCGACTATAGCATGCAAAGAAAGCCAAAAGGTGAAGAAAGGAGATTTAGCAGAACATTACCTGACAGTCTGACAGCATTGCCTCCTGGTTAGTTGTGAGCGGTGTGGCGGTAGTGAGGCAGCAGGCTGCTGACAATCTACAAGAGACTGATAAATTAGGGATATATACAAAGAGATGACACAAAAGGTTAGTAAGTAATAAACACACAAGGCAGGTGGTGGAAGAGATTTAGTGAGGAATGCTTGCTCTAAGTCAAGAGGATTAAACGGTTAAAGCATTGATAAATGCTGATAGAAACACTCAACTGTTTCAAAGTCTTATTTTAAAGATATCCCCGACTTTCTCTGAGGTAACAGCCTAAAAACATTGGGTAGGTTCACCGCATATTCTCAAAGTCACTTGCTAATCTAAATGGTGTCTTCTATTGCCCTGCTAAGTCCTAAAATAGGTATGGGATACAGAAGGGAAAGAAGATTGCTCCTTAACTACAATCATTTGGGTACTGACTTCAGTTTAGAAACTGGTTTTGCTTCTCTCGTTGCAAAATCTAGTAGAAAAATGGCTATACTTGGATTGGAAAAAAAAAAAATGAAATAATTTATATTAGGGGCAAAGGGATTGTGATTAATTTCAGCTATACTTGAATCAGTCTATCAATAAATATATTTCTTCCAGGTTCCTAATCAATATCTCAATCAGCCATAAGTATAATTTTTTTGCTTGGTGTTAAGCATATCTGAACACTTTCATATTATGTGAAGATCTACACTGCCCTCCAATGGTATATATGTGGTATGCCTGTTAAAGCGAATTATGATGGTAAAATAGGATGCAGTAGAGTTTTAAATGACCTTGAGGAAAAAGGTGAGTAATTCTCTGAGAAAAGTCATTTATATTTAAGATTTGTAACTGTATTTATAATTATATACTGAATGCCTGGAGAAAAAACACGGCACAGTTAAAATGATAAAAATGTTTCATCATCTGAACTCAGTACTCAGTTAAGGAACTTGGAAATGGGAGAAAATCTTATTAATTTAAAAAGTGTAATTGCATTCAAGAATTTAGATGGATGTGTTCGACCACCTTTATCTCACTAAGTTCTAGAGCAGTTAGAGAACAACCTACATGGAGTACAAAAGGCAATTCATTTATGATTCTTATTTCTACTTCTTTTTTAAGAAGCATTTAAAAGCAAGCTCCAGTGTTTTAGAAAAAATATATAAATAGTGGCATTTTATATATATTAGGACTCTATCAGCGATGTGAGAAAGTTTTTCAAAAGGATTTCAATGATTTTAGAATCTTCTTATAGTTTGATTGCTGGAAGATCATTTGAATTTGTCAATTGATATAAATGGTGAATTTATATATGAATATACATGTATATGAAACACCAATAATCCTCTTTCATATAATATATTAATACGTATTAAAGACAAAGCAGTGGAATTCTTACATTCCCATAATGCCAGGAATAATCTCTAAAGTTATGGGTTGTTTTTTTTCAATGGAGCCAAAGTTATTCTGAAACCTATGAATAAGCATCAACCTGCCACTTTGAACCTAGATCCCAGCTGCCAAATAAGGAAAAAAATGATATGAAAACATAAAAGGGCTTGGCAAGTGCTAGGAGAGCCTTTGCCCAACTTCATGTTGTATGCCAGTTGTGCCATTACTTGGCTCATGAGGCCCTATGCACAATCACTTATGCTCTGGTCATCTCCTGGCTGAATTACTGCAACATACTCTACATAGGGCTACCCTTAAAGAGTATTCGGAAACTAAACTGGTTATAGAATGTAGTAGCACGGACAGTTCTGGAGGCCCCTCAGGTGGTACATGTGATACCACTGTTACATATGATGCATTGGCTGCCAGTTTGCTTCTGGTTCCCATTCAAGGTGCTGGTGATCACCTTTAGAGCTCTTTATGGCATGGGTCCAGGGTATCTGAGGAACTGCCTTACTCCAATGGTACTAACTGCCATATTTGTTCCAACTGACAGGGCCTACTTCAGATCCCATCAGTCAAAGAATTTCACCTGGTGGGGGTCCAGGAGAAGAGCCTTTTCTGCTATGGCTCATTCCCACCCTCTGGAATGTTCTCCTGTCAGAGATCAGGGCTGTCTTAACTCATGGGCCTGATGGGCACTTGCCCGTGGGCTCCATGAACATAGCGGACCCATACTAATCTGTGTATATTAACCCTTCAATGCACCTCTTATCATATAAATACATATTTATTACATTTTACTGATTTTTTTTTATTAATACTAACATGCAAATATGTGTTTAATATTATCGACCATTTACATTTTTATTCCTGTGAGTAGTTGTCGTAGGGGTCCCAGTACACTACTTTGCCCGGGGCCCATAATGCTGTTAAGATGGCCCTGTCAGAGATGAGATCTGCCCCATCTGGAGCAGCCTAAAATTTGGCTCTACTGTTTGGCCTAGGGCCCCAAGAGGGATGTGCTACATTGGTGGTGGCTGACGGGTAAAGATGCTCACCCTCAGGCTACCAATCTTCTTCGTTCTTCATTTTTAATCTTTTTATTCTTTTTTTAAAAGGATTTTTAACTTAAAACTTCCCTTCCTGGATTATATCTCGTCTGAAAGTGGACGTGTCTTTATTTCTGCTGTCAACAAAGCTAAAGTTTTACATTCTGAGTAATTTTCTAGCTACTTCATATTGGCCCAATTTGTTGAATCGAAATATAACAAATTGGACTATGTACTTGTGCTTAATAAATGTGTGTATGTGTACAATTTGTGTGCAATTTAAATATGTGTGTATATAATTTATGTTTGTGTGTCTTCGTGATAGATGTGTAATTTGTGCGTGTGTGTGTGTGTAATTTAAAGATGTGAGCAGCTTCATCAAATTCATCCTTTCACTTTTGTGGATTGTCACACTGGGCAAAATATTATCTGATGTATTAGGTTTTGACTTATTGTGATAAGTTCTAAACTATGTCTTAGTATAATATATGAACCCAGTGAGTATGTGCATGGTTTTATAAACTGGGTTCACACATACGTGATACTGTACTTTAATTAAGAATTAAGGGATTACAGTAACCCATAATTGGCGGGCTCAAAACAACTTGGAAAACTAAAGTCAGACAAACCATATTATAATGTGTTGTGCAAATCTTAAGTCATACCTGATATTTCATCCACATCAGGGTCTCAAGGTGGCTCTGGGGGAATAACCAAGGAATGACTCCATATGTATGTTGACAGATAGCTCCATAGTACATCAAGTACCTTGGATCACCTTCTGACTTCAGCCTGACATGTATTTGTTAAGTAGCAAGTGCTTTTAGGAGGAGTTTATCTTCTCTGCCCAGTTTATCAGATGAAAGTGTGAATCTGAAGAAATTTAAATGAGCCATATCTATTTGCTGAAGATGTATTTGTTCAGTCTAACCAGCATGGCAGCAATGTTCCTTAACTTTAACAGTAAGGATCAGGGAGTAGTAGCCATGTTCCATTGTGGCAGTACTAGGAGACTATTGTTCAGGATTCCATTTTCTTTCTGCTTCTCCCCATATTTGCCATGTATCTTTTTTCCTAATAATTCTACTTCTTCATTAGAAAGGATGGAAATGCCACTATGTTCTTCTTGGTGAAGGACAGGTGGCTAGGTTCATCTGCTTCTTCATTAAATCTTGTATATAGAATAATTAAAACCCTCTCAAACAAAGCATCCCAACAGATGCTATCTATGTTTTCCAAACCACAGCAAATACTGGCACTAACAATTAATCACAATTAATCACAGCAGAAGAAAAATGACTAAGATGAGGAGGTGCAAAATCCTTTCTCAGAACAAGTCAGAGTTGCTTTCTGCATTATTTCTACTTTCTTTTACAGAGGTAAGAGTCAAAGTGTGATGCCCTTAGCAAAGTTTTTAACACTTAGCTCAGTTATGCTGGAAGTCATTACATGACTTAATAATGCTATTCAAAGAAAATATATTGAAGCACATTCCGTAAAATATTGTATGCTTTTGCACTTGCTTCATTTCCATTCCCAACAGACTGCTATCCTATATGGTTGGTTATCAAGATCAGGTTGCATGACTAAGTCATCATGCATTAAGGCCACATATGATGCACAAACATGAGAAGAACTTCAGGTTTACAACAAAAGGTTGCACTGTGTCCTCTTTGTCTCATCATCTCACTAGTTTGCTCATAGTTTTCTCTTGACCTGGAAGGATAAACAAGATATTCTACTTATCTATTTTTCTTTGTTTGTTACAGCTAAGATCTTAACCTCCTATGACTTATAAAGGTCCCCGAGGATGCAAATGTTAATGTTTTATGAACAGTTAATACTTTTCCTCCTGTTTCTTGATAGACGTAGCAACCTAACTGATAGACCTCAGTTTGTTGCTTAAAATATCAAGTCATATTAAACCAAAAATCCATCTAATACAACACCTTCAGTTGCTCTGTGAGATGAGCGGTTTCTAAATTTAATGAATAAACAAAGAAACAAATAAATAAAATCCTGACTAGCAACCAACTCTGCCAAACTCCATTAACAGCAGTCACTATAATAGTAGCGTGGCCACGAAGATTATCTTTTATAATTTATCACTAATATCTGGCATGTACATTCATACTCCCTTTGTACATGATTTTCTGTTTAGGAATTAATGCTAGCAGGTAATGAAAATTTTGTCCTACATAAATTTGTAATTAATGAACCATCAAGATAGTGATTATCAATGTACCAATAGCAATAGCACTTAGACTTATACACCGCTTCACAGTGCTTTACAGCCCTCTCTAAGCAGTGTACACAGCATATTGCCCCCAACAATCTGGGTCCTCATTTTACCCACCTCGGAAGGATGGAAGGCTGAGTCAACCTTGAGC
>JANHFL010001592.1:27381-58111 GCA_032468155.1 Oxyrhabdium leporinum | reverse complement strand
AGAGGCAACTGGAGTTTCTGGTTTTTCTTTGAAGACATTTCGCTTCTCATCCAAGAAGCTTCTTCAGCTCTGAAAAGCAGAACATCTTCAAAGAAAACAAGAAAAGCCAATTGCCTCTTGAAAAAAGCACCTTTGGGACATTCTAATTAAAATATTTTTAATTACTGAATGCATTTATATTCTATATTTCCTCTGGGGATTCAAGGCAGTACATAGTCCATTGTTTGGAACAAACTGCAAATCATTATCTAAAACCCACTAGGACTGAATCGGCGGATAGATTGCATGAATAAAATAAAGACAATTATTTATTTATTCCTCATTCTTTGGTGCTTGTATACCGATCTGTGCATTACTGCAAAGTCAGCTCTGAAACTGCATTTCGTGGCTTTTTTTTTTTTTAGCAATTGTGCCAAGTTATTTGTTGTGATTGGTTGCTCAATTGTAGTGTGCTCAACTTACAACAGTCCATTTAGTGACCGTTTGAAGTTATAACAGCGTTGGAAAAAGTGACTTATGACCGTTTTTTCACTCTTACGACCGTTGCAGCATCCCCATTGTCATGTGATCAAAATTAGGGTTCTTGGCAACTGATTCATATTAGTGTCCTGGGAATCACGTGATCCCCTTCTGACAATCAACGTCAATGGGGGAAGCCAGATTCAGTGAAAAACAATGTTATAACTTAACAACTGCAGTGATTCACTTAACAACTGTGGCAAGGAAGGTCGTAAAACGTGGGCAAAACTTACTTAACAAACGTCTCCCTTAAGAGCAAAAAAAAAATATGGCTTAATTGTTGAAATCTACCTGCAGTGGGTAGCCTCTAGCACTGTCGGTTTTAAAAAAGAGGTTGGACGACCATTTGTCTGGAATGGTGTAGGTGCTCCTGACTGAGCAGGGGATTGGACTAGAAGACCTCCAAGGTCTCTTCCAAGTCTGTAATTCTATAATTTTGAGAGGAAGAGGGATGCCTATTTCTTCTATTCCATACTTGGAGCCATTTCTGTGGCCTGCGTGCAAAATCAACTAGAAATATAAACAACGAAAGCAGCCCCCCCCGTACGTGGTAGTCCGAAATCTTTAGTTTTACCAGAATGATTACCAAACCAGCCGGATGCTTGATCCCAGTGATGATCATAACACTGGAAGTGGAAAGCTCTGAGCTTTCCAGATTTTAAGGCAAGGCCAAGAACCGAATGCCGTGCTGGAGTTTGGCTTTACAGATCCCGCAGCCCCGTGACGATTAGACATCCTCAAAAGGATGCTCTCTCAAAGTGTGAGAAACCAGGCAGGTTGCAACATGTGGGAAAAACCTTTGCACCCTGAAAGGGCAGATACTCAGACAACGTCCTCGCTGATCATGTGAATAAGAGCAGGACAAGAATCCTACATTTTAATAGAAACGGAAAACAGTTTCTTTTCTGCTCGGTTGAACGAGAACGAACTGTAAACAGAAATGAAATCTTCACATAAGTGGGGTCTGGAGGCCAGTGGAAAACCTGGTTGCATGCTGTACTCAGCTTAGTTAGCCTTGACCTTAGATTTTGAGAAGTGGTATATACAGTGTTGTGCAAACCCAGCTTGATTAGTTTAGAGCTCGCTATATTGTGAGAACCCAGAAGAGGGTTAATCCATGAGTCGGGTTAAAGGTGCTGTGTGAATGGAGTTGTTCATTATCCTGTTTAATGAGAACCAGAAGGTTAGCTAGATGGCCTGATGTGAAGCTCAGGAAGTCCTTTCTGCCTTTATCAGAGGATAGCTTCAAAACTGGCTCGGTCTTGCCTAGTTTGCAGTACCAATAAAGGAGAATACTTGTAGCTCAGGGTTGAAATGGGGGTGGTGGGTGGTGGTCCTTTGTGCTCTATGAGCTTGCTTCTTTTCTTGCAGACGTTTCTTTATTCATCAGACTAGCGCTGATGATGTTACCTAGTTTGGGTAATGAAAAGTCTACAAGAAAACCGCCAAGCTCAGAGAGCACCCAAGGACCCCTAGTTTGCGTGAGGAAAAAGATCTGGGGAACACTACTCTAAGGTTACCTCCTCGCTCCCTTCTTTTCACCATTTCTAGTTATCAAACGCATCAATCACAAGTTCATTTTTTTCCTCCAGTTTCAGTAAAAAGTCCATAAAGGGTTTCCGGTCACTGACATATACAGTTATTGTCTTTTCTCTAATCAAAATAGTCAATTTCACCATCTCTGCAAATTCTTTTATATTCATCAGCCATTCCTCCATTGTGGGTAGTGCCCAGTCTTTCCATATAATAGCAATACCACCTAGACTTATATACCGCTTTACAGCCCTCTCTAAGCGGTTTACAGAGTCAGCATATTGCCCCCAACAATCTGGGTCCTCATTTTACCCACCTCGGAAGGATGGAAGGCTGAGTCAACCTTGAGCTTGATGAGATTCGAACTGCCAAATTGCAGGCAGCTGGTAGGCAGCAGAAGTAGCCTGCAGTACTGCACTCTAACCACTGCGCCACCACTGCATATCATACATATGCAGATCTGAAGTCTCTGAAGTAAACAAATTTGTCTTATGCTTAGAGATAGATCTCATCATAGAGCCTGGTTTTATCCTATTTTTCTGTTATTAGTAAATATCTAACAATGTAAGTAACAATACAACAATAATATTGGAGATGGAAGCAGAATCAATATATCGTTCGGCTAATTAATGTTGAGTAAAGTTTAATCTGTAGCACATTGAGTCAGAGTCATACTGTTTGGAGCAGCAAATAAGATTTAATAATAAATAAAATTATTTAAATGTAATAACTAAGAAAATTAATTAGAGAATTTTTCCACCTGGACTGTAACGATTAGACAAGATGGAGCCAGGAAGATTGATTTGGCAAAGGTATTAACACACTACTGTGTGCCACTCAAAAAATGCTTTTGCTCCAGTAACTACATACCAATCTGCTGAAAAATGTGGTGCAAATCAAAACTTTCTAAGTTGATCTTGAGGTACCAGTAGAATTGAGCATTAGTTCTCAAATTTCATTTGCTGTCAACATGAAATAAACTGTTCTTGTTCCAAATGTGTAAGTAAATAATGTATATATAAAAAATACCTTTTGAAGTTGTCCATATCTCTGTTTTGCCATAAATGTGGAGATTTGAACTATGAAGATTGTGTTAAAATCTGTTTAATAGATTTTAAAGAATATTCTCTTGTGGAACAAGTATCAGAGTAAGACTACAGCATATTATTTGTGCCTCATTATCAATCTGATTTCAAATCTTAACAATCTCATAAGGAATATATCTGTCTGTATTTATTCCATTTTAGCTATTACTCCATGGGGCAAAGCAACCACCTAATCTTCATTTATAAATAACAGCAAAACAAAAAGTGAGATCACATTCTGCCAATGCTTGTTATAATAATATAGATGTGCTTATTATTAACATTTTACAATAGGGTTAAAATCTAGGGTAAGTTTGGGTTAACCATCTCAAGCAGATTTGGGACAAGCAAAATAGTTTTACATATATAAACATATCAGGCCTCAACATGTGGAAATTTTGATTGATTTAGCTAACTTTCAGAAGGGTATTAAACACATCATGTGATGTTTAAATAGAGTTTCCATATTCAAAGACATTATATCATTGAATTAGGCCCTAGAATTTAAAGAATGAAGAAGACTTTTGCTTTCCCATCCTACTTGTAAGCATCACCATGGACTTCTTGGAGACCTTTGTCTTACCTTAATTTTAACAAACACACCTTTCTGCATCTTCACTGTAAGTTCTAATAAAATGGGAGGGCATCACTCAGAAAGTTGTAGTGTTTGTGTAACTCCCCTACAGAACAACTGACATTCTGGCTTGCTCAGGAGCAAGAAAACATTCAAGCTTACATTTAATATATCCAAATGTTCTTATGTTACAATTAAACAATCATAGGCCAGTGTTTCTCAATCTTGCCTACTTCGAGATATGTGGATTTCAACCCCCATGCTGGCTGAGGAATTCTGGGAGTTAAAGTCTTGAAGTTGTTATAATTGAGAAACACTGTAATAGACTAAACAACGCATATGTTGACACTGAATGCAGATTACAACCATGGGATTCTACACTTAATTTTTAAAAAAATACTGAATGACATTTTCTGCAGAAATACGATTTTAGTCATTCCTCACTAAATCAGCTGAAAGATTAGCCAGCAGGTTAGTGAAGTAGCAGACACAGTAAGACAGAAATAGTAATATTTTTTCCGTTTCTTTCCTTCAGTACATAGAAATAATGGGGGGCACTTAAATGAGTGTACTGTACCTGTTCATTTAAATACATAGCATGTAAATTCAAGATTCAAGGAAGGGGGGGACTTTCAAGGTATCATTTTGCAGAACATTAACTCTGAAGAAAGAGATAGCTTGCTGCTCTTGTTTACTATATTTTTACAATGTCTAAGAACCAAAATTTAAAGACAACTCCAAAATTGTTCCCATAATAAATTCAATAATATAGGTGTGGGTAATCTTTAGATGATGGGAATAAGGGTAATGCCAAGAGGATGGGAGCAATATTTTCCAGAAGGATTTTGAGGGGAGCTTGTCTCTGAATTTTTTGAACATTCATCTTATCTCAAGGCTTACCCTGCAGCCTTTGAATGTTTCTCAAAAGGAAGTTCTGCAAAATTACAGTAACTGTGGACACAATCCAACTAAGTGAGACAGTAATACTTTACAAAAAAAATAATCTAGATAATTTTAAAAAAGAGTTCATTCACTGTGCATGTGACAGTTATTTCTTTGCAGCTCTCACTGCAGTGTGTGTGTGCCAAATGAATCACCATTCAGTGTGAACGCAATTTCAGAAATGAATATAAATGTGCTCAATGCAGACAAAACACTTTCTAATTGTAATTTGTTTTAATGAACCCTTTTCAATTTTTAAAACTACATGGTGCGGAAACCAGACTTTTCGTGGCAAGGTAGAGAAGGTTTGCAAGGAAGATTGTAATCAGTATGTTACAGCTGCAATGCATTTCCACAAAATGTCAGGGAACGATTACGGGTTTCTCCCAGACAATCCTGCCTCTCTGTTTCATTCTTCTTTTTCTATTCTCACTCACAACCTCCACCTATTACAAGAATGGGCAACTATGGCCTCTTTGTGACCTGTGGACTTCAACTCCCAGAATTCCTGAGCCAGCCATGTTGATTCAGGAATTCTGGGAGTTGAAGTCTACTGGTTGTAAAAGAGCCATAGCTACCCACTACTATATTAATACCTAACTGCTGCATTCATGCTCATTGGTCTATATCAAGGCTGTTAAACTCCCGGCCGGCATGCCAGATGCATCATGTGCTGGCCATACCCACTCCCAGTTTAGTGAAGGGGAAAAAAAAGTCCTGATACAACACTTGATGCTGTCGTGATGATGTGAGTTTGGTACTACTATCTATATTGACCAATTCTGGGGTCTCTCCACAGATTTTCCCCAAGTTTACATTTATACCAATTTCTGGATTCCACAGGCCCTGTTCTAGCACTATAGCAATTAGCAGATATATAAAAATTTATATAGCAGTTTTAACAATTATCCAGAGTTGAGAAAAAGTAAGCACAGCTCCTCAAAGATTTTTATCTGTCATTTGTGATCTTCCCATACAAAATAATTTTTAAAAAAATGTATGGCTATTTTCTACCTGTAAAGATGGGTACAACTGGCTATTTGACTATTTTATATTTGCAAATGCCACATTTGTATTATTCTAGGATAAAAAAGAAAGAGCAACTTCATGTGTTTTTCTGAGAGATAGATATGTATATGTAGATCCACAAATAAATAACTCAAATATGATCTGGGGTTAAGAAACAATAGGCTACACACAAAGCTCTCATTAAGCCTTTCAGAAAAAAAAATTCTAAATATATGCATTGATATCTTTGAAAAATTGTTCTTGTTAAAGAAGGTCTATACTTTCTTCTTTTTGTCATGGTTTCACGCACTTTGTTTTTTCTTCTTTCAGCATGTCAACTGTTTAATTTGCTGGTCTGTGACCATAATGTGTATATCATCATGTAATGTTCATTTCTGGAATTCCTAAAATATTTCAATAAATATTTAAAAAAATGTGGATACAGTGCAACAGCAGTTTTATGCAGAACGCTTTATGAATCAAAGGCTTCTTTGTTGTGGTTGAAATCACTGCAATTAGGAACACCATGCACTTTGCCACATGCAAGATAAAAAGATTTGAAAAAAATATGTGAAAAAATAATTTGTAGTATCACAAATGCTTACAACGTATTTCTCAGTATGGAATGTAAATTCTCAGACTTGACTAAAGGACACAGAAATATAACCAGACCTTAGTAAACAGCTCAAAGCAGTGGCACCAAGAGGTAAAGTGTGATTGATTAATTAGTCAGTCTGTAAAATAGATTAAATCAAACAATATCCTTGAATTTCTTCCCCTTCCCTTGAGGGGAAATTATTTCCAGATTTGGATTAGGATTCACATCAAATTGTACCACCTCTGGAATGATTCTGTGCATATACAATGGTCACTGAATTAGTTCAGTGCCCATTATCCAAACCTGGTTGATCTAAAATAATGATGAAACAGACACAGGAAAAGACAGGGTATATTAAACCAAAAACAAGAAATCATGGACACAAAGGAATACTTTAAGGAAATGTAAGTAGATTTGATGAGGAATACTGTTTTCCATTTCCCAGCAGAGTTAACTAATTGCCTCAAAACAGAATACAGACATTTCTAGTTTTCCTACCCATTCACTTTGGTGAATTCCATGAGCAGATAAGGGTTAGGGTTAGGATGCCTCACTCATTCCAAGTTTTTTTTTCTGTATACTGTAATGAATGGGGCACACATAAGCCATAAATCACATTCCCATTAGCTTTCAAGTATCAGCCAGGACACCTTTATAATGTTTTCTTGTTTGAACTACATAGTGCAATCAAATTCAGCCTTTCTTAGCTATAATTATGACTGCCAGAACTTTATTATTATGATACACAGGGGCAGCTGCAACAAGAGAATTGGGGGGGGGGGGGAGTGCATTCTTACATTCTTGATAAAACACCAGCTGTGAAATTTTCACTCCCTTGAATAATCAAACTCAGTTAAAACAATTATCCAGCTATTGCCTGAAATGCATACATATCCACAAGCTGCATGTGAAAATACTGAACATATGGCAGGTCTGTGGGAGAGTTGGCCTGCTTTTTGTTGTTTTCCATAGCCAGGGCAGGAGTTATGAAAACTGCAGAGCCAGTGAAAGGATCTTAATTGTCCCATCCTCTCATTAACTAGAATAACAACTATTTTGCTACATAGCTCCAGAGTTACTGTAGATCAGGGGTGGGGAACTATGGCCCTTTTATGACCTGTGGATTTCAACTCCCAGAATTCTTGAGCCAGCTCACAAATTCTCGGAGTTGAAACCCACAAGTCATAAAGGGGGCATAGTTCCCCACTTTTGCTGTAGATCTTTGCCTGTGTTAGAAGCATGTTGGGAACAGGTCTGCCACAAACTGGTATGGAGAGCGTGCACCATACAAGAGTAGCACATGACTGGTGGCACCAGTTGCATTTTTAAAAACCAAAATATCAAAACCTAAATGGCATAGGTATATAAAAAGAGAAGAAGGATTTACAAGGGGACTCTAGCTTTTTTTTTTTAAATGATGTTTTATAACTTGGAAGGCATGGGAGAGGACACAAAGTGGAATTCTGCACAAGGGTGCCTTGTATGTCAGCAGTGGGCCTGGGTAAGAATACAAAGGAGGTACTTCTGGGTCACATATAAATGATGTATTAGATGTTTTCTTGATCATATACTGTATATTAGCATATATATGGGTCCACCTTTATCGGTACTGCCATAAGTTTCCTCTCTATGGCTTTGTGAAGAAGTTGATAATTAGGGATACCTTGAAGATGCATTTGGTGCTACCTAAAATACCAGTTGAAAATGTTAGGCAGGTTAGTAATGATCATCTGGCTAAAACCATTAAGTTCGAAGGGTTAATAATAAAGAGGTTAGCTTCGCAGTAGTCATTCAGGGTTCATAAAAAGGAGAAAAAAACCCTTCAAACCATAGAATTAAAGCCTTCAGAAACATAGATTATTTCTGAATAAAGATTAAAGGGAATGGTTCCATCACCTTGTGATAGAAGGTGGAATTGAAAGAAGGGATAAAAGGAAGAGATGGGGAGAATTCAGAAGACGATGAAAGAACCCTGTATCAGCCTTATAGATTTCTAGTCATCATCTGCTTCCTCGTTTTTTCCTGAGCCTGGCCTTTGTCATCAGTTAGAGGTCAATAACCTTAAAATGAAACATTAAGAGGCTGGGAAATGTAGAAAAATACACCCCATGGTTGCTATGATTCTAGTAGGATTTAACTTTGTCATTCTGTCTCTTCCTCCCCTTTCTCTTAATTCCATTCTTTAAATTAATTTTGTGTCATCAAGTCAGGGTTGATTCCTAGCAACTGCCTGGACAGGTCCTTGCAGTTTGATTGCCAATATTTTCAGAAGTTTCTGGAGTTGAGATAGAGATCCTGGCCCAAAATCACCCAACTGACTTTATGCTTAAGGCCAAAGTAGAATTTAAACTAGCTGGTTTTGAGCTTATGACTACTCCAAAGTGGCTTTCTTCTTTGGATTAGGGGATGTGAATTTGTAACTACCATACAATTTTATTGTAAAGAATCAATTTAATTTAAAGCAGCTAATCTGATTTGACTGCAACTCCTTTCATTGATTGTGTTGTGAGCTGCCCAGAGTTGTTGAGACTCAGGCAGCATACAAGATAATAATAATAATTAAACAAAATCTGTCTATCCCAGATCCTTGGGAAGAATTTGATAGGTGGACATTGTAATACTTGGAGACAGCAGAAGAGAAGAGAAAGACCTGGAGAAAATAACAAAATGTAAAGACCTGGAAATAGAGGCAGAATGACTGAGGCAAAAGAAAGCAAAGATGGTATCAATGGTAATAGGGTGCAATTCCAAAACATTTAGATCACCACTTAAACACCATCAGCACTGACAAAATCACCATCAGTCAATTGTAGAAGGCAGCTGAACTTGGCACAATTTATACCCTGCAATGACACTTCAGTGTTCTGACAGACAAACACAATTCAAAGCACACTGATGATGTTTCCTCAAATGGTGATGAAATGTTTGCAACCAAATTGCCAAGCTCCGAGCTCAGATCAACAGTCCAACTACCAGCCTGAGCTACTAATATTCAAATACATTTCAATGACACTTCTAATATTATTAAACAACAACTGCCTATCCCAAGTCTGTAGGAAGGATTCAATACACAAAAATGCTAAATCCTGTCTAAATATCCGGTTGACTGTGCAACAAACCACAATAATGTCTTACATATTTTAGTTAAAAGGAAATAGAAGTGAATCTGGACATCTAGATAGCATGGGCAGGCTTGAATGATTGATGTGAGAATGAGTTAATTCTTTCAACAATTTGTTCTAGACACTGGGTGGCAGCTTAACCCAACCATTTGTAGGTGATTTCAAACAATGTTTGGATGGAAGCGATAGAAGTGAAAGGTCTTCAAAATTTAAAATTATAAGAGGAAGTAGCTCTAAGAGAAAGTAGTTGCAAGAGAAAATAGCTAGCTTAAAGGCAAAGCAAAATGAATTGAAAAACAGGAAAAGCAAAAGTAAACAAACTGAATAACAGGAAAAAACCCTATTGTTCTAAGAATCCATAAAATAACTAAGAACTCGAAAACAAGTTAAAAGAGCAT
Organism: Oxyrhabdium leporinum; assembly: GCA_032468155.1. Classification (NCBI taxonomy): domain Eukaryota; kingdom Metazoa; phylum Chordata; class Lepidosauria; order Squamata; family Cyclocoridae; genus Oxyrhabdium; species Oxyrhabdium leporinum. Next base: position 48,332 of record JANHFL010001592.1, on the reverse strand, counting down.
GCTCAATATACTATTGAATATTAACTGACACACCTTGCATACATTATCTGTTCATTTAAATGCATATGCAATGTATGATTTTGTATGATTGGGGAGAGTAGCAGGAAATATGTAAAAGGTAGTCAGAATGTAACCTCATAGTACCTCCACCAATGGAGAATGAGGATGGATGGGCAGCCAGTGTAGGGAATATATAAAGATGTTGATTTGAGATGATGAACTTTGGAGAGAACCAAGCTGTGAAAGCTTCTCTGTTTATTGCAATAAATGAAACAAAAGGTCTTCACTTTGTCTTGGCTGGTTATCGATCAGGCAAGTTTGCCACTGGTTGCAAAGGAAAGTAGTCAGGTGCACATAACAGAAGGAAACCTGTCCCATAGTTCTTAAAGTTGACAGGTTTTAATCCCAGGGTAGACCTTGTACTTCTTTGCAGAACATGTGTAATATTATATGCTGATGGCTACCACATATTCTATTCCCTGGTAAATCAGAGTGATTCATTGTAATGCTATGGCAATGACAATGTTTGAGATGTGTTTGTGGAGAGTCATTAAAGATGGTATCAAGGAGCTTCATTTGATAGACAGTATCAGTGAACAAGTATAGAAATTCTACCCCAATCCAAATTTGGGGCACAAAAATCTCAATACCATCTGGTTCTCCTCACTCTGTTAATAAAACAAATGTATCTGATGATGCGGCTTAAAGAAGTATTAATCCAGTGATAGTAGCAGGTAGCATAAGTCTCTAAGCCAATTTATAGCATGGCTTGGTTTAGAAACCTTACCTGCTAACACATTCTATTCTGGAATGCTTGTCAAATGTAGTATGGAAATGAAGGGGCAACATTTGAGTTTCTTTCCAGATGCATGAGTTGCTGGCAATTGTTACATAACTTAGTCTAATTCAGTCCCTCTTAATATGTATGTAATATTTGTTTAAGTATCAAAGAAACCATTGGCAATTTTCTAATAATTTTTTGCTTTGTGTCATATTTGGAACATCTCTTCATCTCCATTATGAACACACATGGAAAAAGAGCTTAGTTTATCTCAAGTAAACTTAAAATGATCAAATGCATATTTTATTTCCAAAAGTTATCTTAAATTTTGAAAAGCTTTTCAAACACTATGTTTTTTCATCCTGATGTAATTTCATGCAATTAAAACCTTTAGGAATAGCCCTTTGCGATGAAATATTTAAAGCCATTAGAGGAAACAAAATACCAGGTGGCATAGATGAATTACCTTCAACCATCTTCATCAACAGGTTGACGAATTTGTTTTGAAATTCATCCATAAAGCTCCTAATTTACTGGCCCATAAAGTCTTAATATGGTATGATCACATCTAATGATCAGGAAATGATGGCAATACCACTAGTAATTTTAATCATAATAAAACTATTGGCTGAAAACGCATTCCTCTAAATCAGTCAGACATGATTAATGGCTGCAGATGGCAAAACCATACATTGCTAGACTGACATGAAAGTGATTGTAGTCAGAAAACAAATTAGTTAGCAAAATAAGATGTACATTTCATATCCCAGGTACCAAAAGAATAGCATGAATTTTAGCACACCTAAACAAGTTAGCCATTTTTAGTAATGGTATTTTTTTTTCTTTTAACAACCCTGTAATCTTGCATTTCATTTTCTGTTCTTTATAAGGACTACATGGTCCCTCTTTTAAGCAGACTGGCCTGTTTCCATCTGCTCCTTTTTTCTACAGTGGTCAGATTTACTCATATCTTGTTTTATTTTTATTACTGGCAGTGTGAAAATTAATTCTCACAGGTCAGAGAAGAGCAAGGAAGGACTATAATTCCCAAGGAGGAACAATCAAATGCAATTACACTCCCTACAATTTCTGTTGCCTGAAATGGACGCATGAACATGGATGAACACTTGGGCAAGACTCACTCTGCTCCTTCAGTTATTTCATATACATCTATTTATTCAATATTTCATACTTTCAGCCACTCAGTGTGCTTTCCACATATACTTCTCCGAAAGATATAGTTCATGTGGCCATGCAACTCCAAGGCTCATCATGCTGGATAGGGAATTCTGGAAGCTGAAGTCCACACATCTTAAACCTGCCAAGATTGAAAAATGCTCCTCCACCAATTTAGTAGCTGTATCAACCCTTCTCTGCTCCTGGCCAATTGTATCAGCTTGTTCTATAAATTCCTTTAATACATTGCTGTCCTTTCACAGCACATGGAAGGAAACAAAAACTTGTATTTATTTAATAAAGTACAAAGCAATTAAAATGTTCTTGTAAAGATGTCAAATTGCATTTTAAAAATGCATTTAGCACTTCCTGCTTAAGAAAATTATAACTGCATTAAATACTATAAGCCTGTGTGTCTTATTTATGTTCTCCTCTATCGTATGGATCGCAATGAAAGAGGCAACAGTTTTGACTAGGAAGCTGTACATATATTTAAAATACTGCTCTACAATCATAAATGGGAAAAGACACCTGCACACAAACCAAAACCATTCACTTATTAGCAGAGCAAATAAGATTCTAAACAACATTGTCTAAGCTGCCAACAATCTTCTTTTGCTTTACATTGATCTGAACCATCACAAATATTCTTGCTACAGATCTCCTGCATCAATTATACACAAGTGGACTTACACACGTGGAGGTATGCATCCACTAGGAAACATTGCTTTTTTTTTTCTGACATTTCCAAGGCACTTATTTTAGAATGTTAAAACTCATCCCTTCATCCAGTCCTACCTTGTCTTACAATGTGTGAGCACTTTTACAAATGCTGTTTTCTTCCCCCACTCTCTTTTAAACCATTTCGCAGTAAATGTTTTACTTATTGCAAATATGTGTACTTCACTTTTTCAAATCATATTTATAATCCACGTTTTGGAGCTCAGTTACTTTGTGATGCCTTTTGCATTGCTTGTTTTATCCTGCCTTTATTACTTTATAAATAACTCATGGTGGTAGAAAATAGTAAAGTGTTGTTTTTGCACTAAGGATGTCTGACATCCTTTAGGAACATGTAACCAAGAGTAGTGAAAAGAACAAAGATTAAGCAATAGGAAATACCTGTATCCCTAAGAATGGGTGGTTTAACCACATTAGCTTGTAGGAAAGCACACATAGTAAAGATATTATCTGCTTATCTTCTTCTGTCTATGTTAACAAATAACATAGACAGACCCTGTAGGTTTTGCCAAGCTTCATGCAAACTAACCTAAAGGAAACTAACCTAAAAAGGGCAAAAGCAAATAAGGGGAAGGGCTGCTGAATAAAGGTGGGGGAGATGTAAACAGGGGCGGAGATTCATGTGGGGTAATTAGGCATTTCAGATATGATATAAACCTTGTGGTCCTTGACAAATAGGATTACGAGGGAAGAAACTGAGCTCTGGACTAGGAAATAAAATGTTGCTGACATTTATTATTGGATGTGCCTACTTGTTGCTCACTCACTCCTGCAAGAACATATTTTAAAATAAACTGCTGTTTCACTTTATGACTCTGTCAAACCTCTGAGTGGTAAGTGCATTTGTCACAATTGGGGGCTCATCCGGGTTTTTAAGTCATTGGGAATGAGGACGTCCACCCCGGAGTTGGGAAGATGCGTCCCATTGATTTCAACAGTCCCATGTGCCACCAGTGGTAGTCCAGCTCCTCTGATTGACTGTGATCTCAGGATACCATAATGAGCCAGCAACCAGGAATTTATTAGGAAAAAAATGTTTACACCGGAGAATGGCATGATTAAACAAGCTGCCAGAACACAGTGTAAGAAGAGGTTTCCCCAAAGGGATGAAACAAGTCCCAGAGATAAACCCTAGGTGTGATGGTAACCAGACCAGGGACAGGAAGGCTATGGTAGACTGTAGAGGGTATTTGATAGAGGTTATTAAAACAGCAATGCCCCAAAGTCTGAATATCCAGAAGGCGTTGGCTTAAGAACAAGAGAAGGAAGAAACACCAACTGAATAGTTAGACAGATTAAACAGTTAACTACAACCTGTGTGTGTGCCCTGACAATCCAGGGCACCAGATGATTTTGAAATATCAATTTGTGGGAAAAGCATGGGGGGGACATTAGGCATAAATTGTAGAAATTGGCTGGGTGGGAGACCAAAACTATGGAGGATCTCCTCAGAGACACTTAAAAAGTATACTCCAAATGAGAAGAAGAGAGAGACAAGAGAAAAGTCAAAATGATGGTTCAATTAGGATGGGATCAATGTGCCATCTGTAAAGAAAGAAGGCACTGGAAAAATGAGTGCCCTAAGAGGAAGGAGGGGGAAGAACTAGCTAAATTGATGAATTTTGAGGATTACTGGTGTCTGAGACTCACTTGTTTTCTGATCCAGCTTTTCAAGAACCCCTGATAAACCTTAAAGTTGGACCTCAGAGGAGGAAATGTTATTTCTGATGGGTTCCAGAGCTATCAGATATACCCTGAACTACATACCTCCAGGAATGCAAATTGGGGAAGGGAAGATTAAGTCTCAGGGAATTGGGAGACATGTAATCGAAGCACTAATACTTAAACCCACTATGGTCCAGGCTGTAGCAAAAGGACCTGGAGTATGGTGCGACTTTGTATTGGTAGAAAGGAGGTGTAATTTGGCCGGGAGGGGTTTAAGATTTCAGATTGGGGATTGTTATTATGGGGAATGAAAGGGAAATAATTGTAAATATTATGACCATGGGCGAGGAAGTTTAAGGAAAAGTGGACCCTCTTATATGGGCCCAAAAGGGCAATAGAGGAGGGATAAACATGGACACTTTAAAGGTGACTTAAAAGAACCCTGATGAAGTAATTCACCAGAAACAGTATAATATTATGTTGCAAGGAAGAATGGGTTTAAAGCCCATGGTAGAAGAGCTACTGAAGGACAAATGTGTGAATGTGCTGATTTAAATAGTATGAATGCCTGTGTGTTTGATCCCCACCCCTAGACTATGAAAGAGGCTAGTTACTTTGATTTCCTTTCTTACAAAGAAACAGTAATATGCAGATTTTTTTTTCATTGTGAAGTAAGTGGAAGGGCAATAGCAAGTGTTTGCAATGAAGAAAAAAAATGAAAATTAGGGAGAGAATCACTTAGAACTAAGGAAAGTCACCTGACTGTGAGAATAATTAATCAATGGGATGATTGTCACCAGAAACTGGGTGTTTCATTAATGGAGGTTTTTAAGAGGAAATTGGACAAATTTGTCTGAAAGGAATAGGAGTTTCTGCTTCAGTAGGGGGGTGCAACTAAAGGACCTTGGAAGTCCCATCCAACTCTGATATTCTGTTTGTGTGTATGTGTGTGTGTCATGCTTCAGTGACTTTCCTTTGCATTTTAGACTGGATTTATCCTCAATAATGCATTTGAGGGCATTCTAGTCAAAGGAACAATCCTATGAAGTTTTATTTAACATCTGATAAAGTATGTATATTTGGGACTCCTTGCTACTGCAAAAGTGTTGACTAGTTGCTGCTTAATGTGTGTGCTCAATTTGTTTTACTTTTCTTTGGAGCCAAGGAGGAGAAGGGAAACCTTTATGAAGAACCAATTTGGTTTTGTGGTTACAGCCACAGGCTACAAGGCTGGAGAACTGTGATTTGAAATCCTGCTTTGGCCATGAGGATCGGCTAAGTGCTTTTGGGCTGGTCATTTTTTCTCTTCAGCCCTAGGAGGAAGACTTTGGTAAGTGTTATGGCAATTTTCCTCCTGTTTTATACTTTGAGGGCTGTTTTAGTTCTCTGAAAGCAAAGGTTTTGTATAAACTATTTTTACTCTGCTCGGGAGAGGGGGAGGCAATTGTTTGTCTTCTCAGCTATGCTGTTGCTTCTTTGATGTGCTTCCACAAGAGTGATTTGAATATTGAACAGCCCCCAGAAAAGACTTGGGAGTATCTCCCTATGAAATGTTATTTGGCCTACCTTACATGGGTGGAATTGGAGAAATACCCCACTTTGAGACCAAAGATGTCTTTCTTAAGAATTATATACCGGGGCTGTCGTCTTCTTTGTCTCTTCTCAGAAACAAAGGACTTCTTCTTCAGTGGCCACCATTAGAGTTTGAAGTCCACAGCATCCAGCCTGTAGAATGGGTCTTGATCAAATCCTGGAAAGACTCTGAACTACAACCTTGGTGGAAGATCCTTTCCAAGTGTGGCTGACTACTGAAACAGCTGTAAGGACTGCCGAAAAAGGTTGGACAAGGGAGGAAACTGGGCTGGGGGGCCTCGGGAATAAAATGTTGCTGAAATCTATTATTGGGTGTGCCTGCTTCTTCATCACCCCTCTTGCAAGAACATATTTTAAAATGAACTGTTTGCTGCTTCACTTTAGGACTGTCAAATCTCTCAGTGCGTTTTCTCACAAGGTGGCGGACATCTTCCTCCTATTTTCCCCGCAAACACCCTGTGAGGTGAGTTGGACTGAAAGAAAGAAACTGGCCCAAAGTCACCCATCCAGTTTTTCCTGCCTGAGACGAGGCTTTAATTTTCGGTGTCTTGGTTTCTAGGCTAGAACCTTAATCACTATAGCAAACTGGCTCTCTACATTGAAAACCATATAAAAGAGATTAAATAATACACCAAGTGTAAATAGCTTTGTGCTGCATGAGCTAAAGTGCAGGTCACACACACTTTAAAATATATGTTGTGATAACTGGAGTTAATATTGCAAAAAAAGGGGGAATTATAGGGAATTCCTATACATGTGTTTCTCCATTAAAACATATGATCCGATTAAGCCTCCTTTTCTAAAATCAAATTTACTTTAATATATAATTTGAGCTTAATCTGATTGGCCTTAGCGAGACAGCCCATTTTAAGCTCTTCGTGTTTTTTATTCATGTATTGATAAATCATGTTTAATTCATGTATTGTTTATTATTTGTTACATAACTGTAACTGGCATTTTGTACTTATGGGAAAGCACACCATCTGTCTTTGTCAATAGGAATGCCAGCTTGGGAACGTGATAGATAATAGCCTAGCACTGAGTTACTTAGGAATGTTTCATAGTGCAGGAATGTTATTGTAAGATAAAAGCCTTAGTATACCTTCAACCTTTAGTTGACCTATGTTACTATGATTGCTGAGAATGTATGTATGAAGTTGGTTTTCATGTTTGGTTTATAGCTACAGTTATGTACACTGTTCAAAATTGCATAAAAATGGTTCATTCCAATAAGAGATATGTGCTCACTTTGAAACTTCCTTCTGGGAAACCTTTTATTTTCAAATAAAAATCTTAATCCTCTCCACCTATGTGCTGTGCTTTATTGGGCTTTGACATCTAGTGGCACATGGCATGGATTTTGTAACTTGCTGACTAACAGTTACTTTGTGTTTTAATTTGATTTTTTCTCTCTCTCTTTTAAAATGATGCTCCAGTGTATTCGCTTTTAACTGATAAACAAGCTGGAGACTAGCTCCAGATAGGAAAAAGTTTGTTAGTACAAATTGGGGTCTGGTTTATCTCTTTTGTGAACTCCAAACAACCTTTTCCTTACAATTTGTGCCCCTTCTGACGTCAGACTTCATTTTAATGAAAATGTCTGATATTATGGGATGCAAATAGGTAACATGTTTGACTACATGTAACTGATTTTCTAGGCAAAGGAGAGATTATCTTTTCTCCTGCCCAATCAATTTTCCTCTTGCATTTTCTTTGTTGTGTTAACTATTAAAAGGAGTGAAACATGAGGCTTGAGTTTCTCTCTCTCCTTTTTTATAGAGAGATCCCACTTTAACAGGGTACCCTAATAAACTGCCTTTAAATGATCTTCCAACTCAATTGCTTATTGGGAAGGTAAACTGAGGCAGAACCTAGAGCCAGATCTGGCTATCAGCCTGGGCTTTCTGGATAACAGCCTCAATAAAGAAACAGACATACTCAGGAGTTCATGTGTAAGTTTTTGCTGTGAACATATATGCAGAGTGTTTTCAGCATCATAGACTTGTATGGGAACTATGAGGACATCTTAAAGCTATTGACCCCAATTACTTGTTATAGGAAAGATTGTCCTCCCACACAATCTGAAAGAAGGAAAAGCTGTTGGTGTTACTGCTGCTTCTTCCCCACGTCTATTCTGTGTGGAGTGTAACTGAACAGAGCAATGTATCTCAACCTTAGCAACTTTAAAATGTGTAAACTCAACTCCCAGAACTGAAGTACTCCCATACTGGCTGGGAAACTCTGGGAGTTGAAGTCCACAAATCTTAAAGTTGCTGAGATTGAAAAATGCTGGAATAGAACCTGATTTCTTTCATATTTGTAATTTGTTTTTCTTGGCTGATGCTTGTATCTGTAATTTAGAAAAGGAAGAATAAGCAAATGAATCAGTCTCAGAGTTTGTGTTGCCAGCATTGTAAAAGATGTTCTTTTTGATTCTCTATCCCTCTGGAAGCACAGAACCTAAGCCACACTGTATTTCATTTTCTTTGTTCCTACAGGCATTTTTAATGGACAGTGATAAGGAAAAGGCTGTTTTCCCTTTATTTTCCTTTATAAAGAAAAATAATATATATAATACCGTGTTTCTCCAAAAAAGAAGGCCAGGTCTTATTTTCTTTTGACCCCCGAAAAAACGGCTAGGCCTTCTTTTTGGAGAGTTCTAATTATTGACCCGCCTCGTGGCAGTGGCATCGACAGCCCCACCCAGCAGGAGCCTGCTGCTGGCCCCTCTTCTTCTGTGGCCACTTGCCGCCACACGCACGCATTGCCCTGGCCTCCATTTTGCCTTCAGATGCATCTGCAGCCGATAACAGAGTTCCGGATCAATCCAGAGCTCTATTATCAGCTGCAGAGGGCTTTCCGGAAGGCTCTGATGGTAAAATGGAGGCTGGGGGTGACATGTGCGAGCAGCGGCAAGCGGCTGCTGAAGAAGTGGCCGCAGAAGAAGGTAAGGCAGGTGTCGGGGTGTGCGAGGCTTGGTAAGTAGGCAACTCCACACACACCATCCACACCCTAGCTTATTTATTACCTGTGCGCCTTGCCCCACCCCCTGCACCCTGGGGTGGGCGGGGTCCTAATGAGGGCTAATTTTGTGGGTGGGGCTTAATTTGATTACATGCGCTCAAAAATGTGATAGGGCATCTTTTCAAGGTGTGTTGTATTGTTGGATAAACATATTTCCCTGGAACATTTTATTCTGTTACGTTGCTTTGAGACATTAAAGGGGTATTCAAACAAACCTCTCTACCTTTGAGTGGAACAACAAAGCAAAAATATGGACTATAAGAAATTACAAGCAGGTCTTGGAAAAGGGATATTGGGCTATTAGTCTCTTGCATTTAACATTAAAAATAAACCAGTTTAACCTATTTCCATCAAAAACACAGTATCTTGGGACCAACTTTAGCCAAACATCCAACAAATAATTATTAGTGGTGGTAGAATTACTTATATGACTAAAAATACCCCCACCTTGTATTTGGTAACATGTTTTGGGCCTAGTTGCCAAATCCATCAAAATGGCTCTCAAGTGATCCTCAGGAGAGATGTCCTGTACTTGGAAACGTTCCACTGGAGCCACAACTTTAGAGAGGTAGAAGAGAGGAACTTGTAAGTAATAAACAAGGTACAAGAGATATGGTTTTGTCAAGGTAACATCAACAATGATTTATTTTGATTGCCTCTCACAATTAGATGTGAAAGCATACAGTGATTTGGGTTTGAACAATGCTATGCCATTTGTTTTTGTCCTATCTTCTTCACTAGAATCTCGGTCAAGGGACATCATCAAAGGTAGGCTGGTCAATTTCTGATTTATTTTCTTTCCATTTTTCAGCCAGGAGTCTAGTCATAAAAGAATATTTTGCTTGAATGCTTCTGAAGTTATGGGAGATTTTCTTAGAAGGAATTTTTGTGGAACATATCTGCTAGGTCCTATAGAGATACCGTGTTTTCCCAAAAATAAGACTGGGTCTTATATTAATTTTTGCTCCAAAAGATACAATAGGGTTTATTTTTCAATTAGGTCTCATTTTCAGGGAAATGCGGTACTAAATCTTAACTGGAGCATATTTTTGGGGTAGGGATTATATGATGAGTATTCTGAAAAATCAAGCTAGGGCTTATTTTCTGGCTGGGATTTATTCTTGGGGAACCATAATAGTAGGTTCTGGAAGGTCACAGCAAATGGCAGCACCTAGCTAATCTTGAAAAAACTAAGTACAGGTAGACCTCAACTTATGACCACAACTGAGCTCAAAATTCCTCTTGCTAAGCAAAATATTTGTTAAATGAAATTTGCTCCATTTTACAACCTTTCTTGCCATAGTTGTTAAGTAAATCACTGCAGTTTTTAAGTTAGCAATAAGGGACTTAAGTGACTCTGGTTCCCTATTGACTTTGCTTGTAAAAAGGTTGCAAAAAGTAATCATATGACCCTTGGACACTGCAACTATCATAAATACGAATCCAAGTGTATGAATCTTAATCACATGACCCTGAGGATGCTGGAGTGGTCATAAGTGTGAAAAATAGTCATGTCACTTTTTTCAGTGCTGCTGTAACTTTGAACAGTCAGTAAATGAACTGTTGTAAGTCGAGGACTATCTGTATAGTCAATGGCAAACTGCCTGCATAAAACCAAAACACCAACATGGATGTTTGCATTTAGACCCCAGGAGTCAGGTTTGACTCACCAACTCATAAAGGTGATGCTTGTGGAATTTTCTGGAGTACAATCCCAGCCACAAAATTATATAGTGCATTATAGTTTGTTTAAGATTTATAAACTGCCTTATATTCTTTGAAGTATACAAAATGAAACACAGTATAAAACATAATATTATAATAAACAGTCAAGGAGAGGGAGCTTCATTTCAAATGTGGAAATTATAAAAATATTGAGTGACACCACGTTGAAATGTATCAAGCTTCTCCATCTAATATGCCAATATGAGTTTTCAGCTTTTACTTATACTAATTAGTTAACATTTATCTTTGTTCTAAACTAATTATTCTTGAGCTCCATATACAGTATTCTCTGAAACTATGCTTTGATCTGTAAATGTATAGCAAGATTTTTATTTAAAGCAGGCACCTACAACTATATTTAACCTTGTTCTTCGTGGTCCCCACTTAGAAGATATTTAGACAATGTTTAAACCTGGGTTCTTTGAGACTGTTGAAAAACAGACAAGTTGATATTGTTCAGTTTCGTATCCAATACAGTAGTTTAGACTGTAGTTCTATTACAAAGTGAATTCCATTGAGTTCCAAGATGGAGTAGGGCAGCTTTGTATCATAAGATGGTTCCTCTTCAGCATTTGCACACAACAATTTAAAGTTGTACAGGAGAGTGGTTTGAAGTACTATAAAGTTCTCTTTTGTGAAAGTGGTATTTGTTATGCTTTGTGGAGGAAGGAGAGAAAACAAGACTTCAGCCCTGTCTTTTATTTATGTTCTGTAACTAAACCATTTTTAATTAAAAAAAACTGGTTCCGTTGAAACAAGAAATCTGTTTTATATTTTGACTGTCTATGTACCACTACAGATATTTCTGTAGACAGCAGTTCATTTTCTGATTGGCCTGGCAGTCATTTTATGAAAATGTTTATAGCATTTTATCTAACTGATTAATGTGCCCCAGGTCAAAAAGGATAAGGAATCCCAATTTTGTTGATATTAAATAAATTGTTCTGGTAAAACATCGAACCCATCCTTAACAATCTGCAATCAATGCTTGGTATCAACACTTGCTCCCTTTTAAAAAAATTCATTTTGCACTAAATGAGTACTATCTATATTTTCAAGGCAATAGTCTTTTTTTTTTATGAAAAGCAGCAGGAAAAAAAAAGCAGGAGCATTCTGACATTGCCAAAATGCTAGATAAGGAAAGGGTTGAGCAAGGAAACCTGAATGTTGAGAGAGGGTAAAAAATGAAGAAATGGAGATGAGAGTAGCAATAAAAAGCAATTTAGCCTAAGCAACATTTTTTTCTGTTTTTATCTTCTCTACTCTCATAGTTTTACAAATTAGCATGGGGCAAAACTTGAAAACCAATTAGAAATAAGCTAGGATTATAATCCTGGACATAATAAAACATAACACACTGGCATTTTAAACTAAGTTTAAATCATGGCTACAGGTTGGGAATAATTGCAAATATATATATATATATATATAGAAAGATTTTGTTTGAGAGTCAGTAACTTCTGATGGTAAATCCATGGCTTCTTTGAATATTTACACTAATGTTTGGAGACTGATTATATTTTCACCCTCTTTGAACTAGCAAAACTGATTGGCATAGGTGACCAAAAACTTTATTAGGAGAAGATTGTTGAAAATCAAAGGTATAGAGCAACCAAAAGCCCTCCACATAATCAGTTCAAGAAAAATATATATATTTTTAGAGCTAATTAGGTTCTGCCTTGTGTGTGCAGTACTTTCCTAAGATTCTATAAATGTGCATTTTTAATCATGATTCACAGGGAAAGTAAGGACTTATTCTTATCAAAACATTCCCACAGAATGCAATTTGAGTAAAAGGCTAATACTATTTTCTGTATAAAAATATATTCATCATATTCTATCTGTACAGGTGTGTAGGTATGCAAAAGATTTCTTTTTTCTATATTTCTCTTTTGCTTTGTCCATATGTTATATACACAGATATATAGAAAGGAAATTTAAAAGATAATGGCTAAAGTATTATGAGCACTGGTCACATTACATGAAACTTCATAAACCATTTTTACAAATTTTGAATCAATGTTGGGACAGAAGATCTTATCTGACATTTTTCCTGTGGTTGACAGACTTCAGTGTTTATCTAGAGAGTACTTTTTACCTCTGAACTGGGGTAAAAAATCTGTCTTAACGTTTGCTATTTAATCCAGGCAAAACACATAACTTTAGCTTAATATGAGCTAGAAAATCTACAATTTACGTAGTTCATAATGAGAGAAGAAGGGGCAGGAAAGCTTATTTTACTGAGATGCTTTTACATCACTATCTAACTCAGTGTTTCTCAACCTTGACAACTTTAAGATACATGGACTTCAACTCCCAGAATTTCACCACGTACCTTAAAGTTGCAAAGGTTGAGAAACACTGATCTAACCCTTCACCAGAGAGAAATATGAACCACTATATCTTTTGCTTAGTAGAAATTTAAGTAAGTAGAATACCCTTTCTATGAAACCCTCCACCTGCTTAGTCAAAAATGAGCTTTGGGAAAGTACTTTGAGGATGCCCATTTCTGAAGAGGTGAGCATATGTCCAAATTAAAGATGGCATGTAGAGCACTTGGAGAGGATTCCCCTTCTACTTAAGCTAATCATTTTGCACTACATGTGCCCAAGGAAAAAATGTTTACCTGGGGTGGCTACGGTTAACCTTTTTTCCTTGCTGAGACGGTGCCCATGGAAGGATTCATTCATGGAAATGGGGCCCCTCAGAAGAAATGACTCTGTGGAGGTGTGATCTGGGGGGGTTCTTAATAAAGGCAGTAGATAGGTCCCTGAAGTCCTGGAATGGCTCTGATCACAAGGGGAAGGTGAGAATTGTCTTGCAGGAGATCCAAGAAAAAAATACATACGGAAACAAAAGAGTTTTTACTTTAATTACTGAGCAATGGCCCCTGGAATTAAATATCACACATCACCCACCCTCCTGAGAAATCACCCAAAATATTGCTAACATCTTCTATAATTGCTGTCACCCCATAATAGTATGCTACCACCCCATAATAGAATGTTAGGGGGGGGATTTTGTATATCTGAGGAAAAATAACAGGTAAAAGGTTCAACTTGAGTGATCAATCAAGTCAATATTGTGATGTCCCGGCATACATTCAATACAATCTATTCTTGCTGCCACTCATCAGACGAGGGACAGCATCACCAGAGATGGTTTGTGAATGTTGCCAGGAATCAACATAGTTCCACAGCAACAGAAATCTACTACAAATCAACATCTTAAATATATTGTCATGTATGGCTTGGTGGGTCACCGGCTGTTCTTTGCTTAGAATGTAGACTTCACACATATTTACATAATTGTAGTTAATAGTTACACTGAACAGAACTAAACCTATAGGAATAGATACTTGAAGTGGTTGTTGGAAATGGTTCCTTATAGTGGTGCGGCCTTTAGCAGGATAGCCATATATGGGTTTGTCTTGGAGGTTCGTTCTTTCTTTGTGCTTTTTTGACACATACACGGAGAAGCACATGGGAATGAAAACACCTCTACCCACTGAGGGAAATATATTAGCACCAAAGTTTATTACTAGAATGTTCCCCTTTTAGTGGATGTGCTTTTTTTCAACCCAGGCTCAACCCTGCACCTGAGGTAATCAGCTCTATCTGAAACAGAGGTATTCAAGACATACAGAATATGTAGAAAATGCTAAGAAGGCATGAACCACGACCGTATCAAAAGGGACGAGAAAATACCATGGCAGATGGAATTAACAGCCGGTGTTTACAGTTTGAAAAGCCATTACTTCTCCCCTCCCCATCCCCAACCTCTCCTCATAAAATATATAATGTATTTGCAATTCAGTGGATGACCTTAAGCCAAGTCAGGCCATTGCACTGTACTATAAATAGGACTGCATGCATACCTTTTCCTCCGAGTGCCACTTCTGACCAGTATGTTTGGTGGTTGTGGGCCCTGACTATGCAGGAGGAAAGTGTCTGTGGTTGACACGGTGGCTGATGCCTCCTCACTTACTTTAGGACTGCCGATCTTGGTTTTCCCAAGTTTGCCTTTGCTCCGCCGGGACTGCTCATGATCAAACTCTAAGTCTTCTAAGCGTTGAGTCAGGGCGAGTTTTTGCTGGATAGCCATCCGCAGCAAAGAATCTAAGGTCTTTTTCTCATCCTCTGCAGCTGCCAATTGCCTCTGCATCTCATCCAATTGGGTGACATACTCATCACATCTGGAGAGAAAGAAGGAAAGAGGAACAGGTCAAGCTGTCTGGGCATCCATCCTGGCCAGCCTTTCTTCTTTTTTTTTTTTCTTTTGCAAACATGAACTATGTGGACACCGGCAGCAACCCTTTCTATGTGGAGAGAGGAGTCCTCAAAAGCAAGGAGTCCTCTGGGTTTCAGCAACATCAGAATTCCTTTGAGACACTTCAGATTGAAGATAAAAAGGAACTTCCCAGTGGCCAAAGTTGCAAACCTGCCATTTGTCAGCAACTCTTTCAAGCAACTGGATGCTTCTTCAGGAGCGCTATCTTTGAGTTGTTTATACCTCCACACATTCTAGAGCAGCTTTTGTTTTTTCTGGCACAGCTTTTGCCCTAATCTCTACCATGGATATAATCTATCTACTCTTCTTCCAAAGCAACTGAACTAACAATAACTTGGGGACACAAATCCATAACTGAAAGAGCTGCCTAAGGCAGAGCACACTGGGAGACCCGCGATAATGGTATATAGTCCTTGATTACCAATTGTGTCCTTTAACAACTGTTCAAAATTATGACAGTGTGTAAAAAAAGAAAAGAAAAGTCAACCCTGAAACTGGTCTGATCGAAGCCATTTTGACCACTTCAGTGTTCACACTGGAGCTGAGGGATAGGGAGGGGGGATTTGAGATAGAGGGGATTTTGTAGCCAAAACAAAATACTTTCTCTTGGGAACCAAGGACATTCTCACACCTGGTCGGAGGAAGGCAGAGAGATGTTATCCAGTTGTCAGACCGCACAGTGATTTGACCATGTGACTGATTGTTTTGAAAAAGTAGAAAATCTTTTACTTTTAATTAGGTGAAAGTTTTCAGAGTTGGTTTTCACCAGATATGTGCTAATATGATACTTTCACTAAAAGTATTCTTTGAGGAATTTAGTTGCCTCAGAGTCTTGCTTGCCATGGATTTATTACTTGGAACGCTGACAAAAAAGCTTTGCAACCTTGCATTTATGATTGTCGCAGTATCTCGCAGCCACATGACTGCATTAGTGTGTTTTGCAACTGGCTTTCCGCAAGCAGTTAATAGACAAAGCAGAACTAAAATCATTTTAAGTCCAACTTAAAGACCATGATGATTAACTTAACGATCAAAGGGGACATGAGATCATAAGTTTGTTGCTGTCACATGATGCTTCACATAGTGACTGTGGTGCTAAGCCATGGAATTGCCGGTCCCAGTTGCAATCACTAAGTGAGGGCTATCTAAGTGAGGGCTATCACTAAGTGAGGGCTAAGTGAGGGCTATCTTAATACCTTGTCATGTTGCTACCAATATGATACTACATGTTATATATAGTGACTAATAAGTGCTTAGTTCTCTCTTCTCCCTCTCTGCCGTGTATTAATGTGAAAGTACTGTATTATGAATATGAAATATGCAAGACCATCTCAAAGCAGGCCATAAAGGCCAAAGAATTGTTCTATATTAGACGTTAGCTTCTGCAATAAGTCAGAGACTACCAGAATGGACAAGACACATCAAGAGGTGCTTCTCAAAATGAGACACTGATGTGCAAAATACTTGAAAAGAACTATTCTGAAAAGTGATTGTGAAACGAAGCCTAGAGGTATTTTGCACTATTTCTATTTATTTATTTCTATTTCCATTTATTTATTTCTGTTATTTTGTTATTTAAAAGTATTTTCCATGTTTCCTTGTATTCATAGACCAGCTAGGTATTGAAAGCAATTTTTTTGTTGGCTTTTGCTGCTACTGTAGTTCTTACTTTGACAATGACTTCTGCTGCTACGTTAACATGGGCTGTTTTCAGGATAGGAGGATGACTATTTCTTTTTTTAAAAAAAAAATATCTTAATGTTTGATGTAATGATCATTTACAAATTAAAGCAGAAATTATCCATGAAGTGAAAATGGCATGTTCCCAGAGAGTCAAATACTATGTTATTGTTTTAGTCACTGAGTGAAGCATCTGTAATTTTATTGAAAATAGAGCCTGTTTGCTTACAGAAATGTATATCGTGCACAAGCCAATGTTTGAATGGCTAATTTAAGCAAGAGGTTATAAAATAAAACCAATGAGAAATAAGAATGGTAGTTTTGTGCCTGCAACATTCAGAATCAATTGGAAAATCGTACTAAATAGCATAAGCGAAGGCTTTCTTCTGAAAGCTTAATTTATATTTTTTATTACTTCCTTTCACTAAAAGCAAAGGGCAGTGACTTTTTTTATGAGCTGCCACATGGAGCTCATAAAGCTTGTTTAAAGTTAAAAATAACCAAAAAACGAAATAACAATTATTTTTTTTTAAAATACTTGTTTAATTTGATAAAGTATGAGGTTAAAAGAAGTTGACATTTTAGAGGATTTTTAAAAAAAATCATATGTTTTGTCTTCGTTCTAAACTACGAAGTCCTAACATTTAAATATTGTGGAGGATATCTTTATTGTTTTGTATGCACCATCTGTATGTTTACAACTTCCCATATTCAAAGTGAGAGAGAATTAGATTAGACTAGCCATCAATTTAATTGGTATTCCAAGTTCTCACAAGCTAAGCATAACAAAGTGTTCTTTCTCAGATTCGTTTCTACCTTTATCAGGTCTAAAACAATTATTTGTCAATAGCCAAATGTGTAATATGCTCATTTTCAATTTCTACAACTCTTTATAAAAGTTTGGTTGGTGTTGTTCTATCCTGGTAGCTGAAGAACAGACTCATTGTACCTTGCTAGTTTTAATAAAATAATTCTTGGATCATTTCCAATTGCTAGTGTATTCTTAAGTAATTTCCCACCACCACCACCAATGCACCTTGAAGTCCACTTTCTTTTCTTATCAGCTTCATGAGTACGGGTTATTCTCATTTTTATCCTTTTAAATAAATATTTAATAAATATATTTTAACAATTCTATTATTCTTTTTAAAAAAAGAAATAGGAGGGAAAGGAATCATGCCTACTGACTTTACTGTGACCTTCACAAATTAATACTATGAACAGAACAGAATCTTGTGGACAAATTATTTAGGGATGCGGATATATAGAGTTAAATTAGGAATTGAGCGTTCTGGAGGATTTTTCTGCATTTAAAGTTAAAATCAATCCATGCCTGAATCCGTGGAGAATATTTGCTAGTTGGCTGAGACAATGGTTTGGATACTGCTAGGAATATAAAACACCTCATAAACATGTCCCAGAAAAACTGTTCCCATGGAGTGGCATTGCATACACAGAGAGCTTGTAGGTCAGCAAGCAAGCAAGCGCGCACACACGCACACACACGCACACACATGCGCACGCACGCACGCACGCACAGTGCAACGCTTTTTCCCTCCATCTTGTTGACCAGGATTCTGATGAGGAAGGATTGTATATTGAATTGGCTGAAATGGGAAGCATTTGTCCTGGGTATGGAGAAGACTGATAAGCAAAACCACAGGAATTCTTAGAAGAACACGCTTGAAATGCTGATTACTAGGAGGAGAGTGTTTGGGTCTCTGGGTACTTTGCTTACCTACTGCTGAGCAGACTTTTGCTAGTTCCTTTTTATGAGGTTCTTCCGGTTATGGGAAGATCCATCTTTGTTCAAATCTGAATGAAAGTGTGACTCAGACAGACTTGGTTCTTGCCTCTTTGTCCATGCAGAGCCAAACCTAAACTCCTGCTTAACCAGCTAAACTCCTGTCTTACCACTTGGTTTCTGTACCTGGTTGCAAACATGGCTCTCAAGGATGAGAAGGTTGCTGCATCTTCTTTCAAAGCTTTTAATTCGTTGCGCAGTTTAGTCATTGTTTCTGTCACCATGGCTTTCTCGTTCTCATATTTAGTCTTCAGGTTCGCCAGAGCCACTTCTGCTGTCTGAAACAAAGATACAAGCATTAAAAACATGCATTTTCTGTATTTTGGTTGATACAAGTACAGGATTGCACTCAAAGAAAACTTGGAATTTTTTTTCTTCGCTAGAAAGAAAGGTAACCCTAATATAATTAATCATAAAGTGTCTAAAAGGAAGCAACAAGGCTTCCTCAACTGAGCAATATAGAACAGTGTTTTTTTAAATTTGACAACCTTAAGATGTATGGACTTCAACTCCCAGAATGCCTAACCATGCTGGGTAAGGGATTCTGGGAGTTGACGGCCACACATCTTAAGTTGTCAGGTTTGAAAAACACTGACTTAGAAGGAGACAAATGTTGAGAAAATCTCCTTCTTTTCTTCTCCATTAAGATATTAAAAGATTTCAAATGGAAGGAACTTTTTAGTGACATGTGATTATAGCAGAAGATTTTAAGAAAATATTTTATGTATTGGCATGGAGAATTTGAAGGCTATATACTGTAGTTAAAACGAAGATAATTTCAAGTTAGCCTTCTCTCCCATCACATCTGAAGGGCACCAGGCTGGGAAGGCTGATTTATGGAAAAGGCTGATTTATACTGTAAGAATCACACTAACATTCAATACATGATATGTGCTAATGTGCTGGACTGAGGTATGTCCATGTAGTGGTAACAAGTATTTAGGCCTTCATAATTATAGGATTAGGACAATATTGGGTATGTATTGAGTAATACAGGAAAAAAATCAGTTATATGCTTTCTGAAATGTTTTACCTATGCTATTAAAATAAAAAATAAAATAAAAAATAGACAAATTTGTCACTGAAGAAAGAGAAAACTAAAACAATTAACCCTATGGCAGTATAAACATATGGAAAATATAGACCAGCCCAGAAATTAAGCTGATCAGCAACTAGCCATATATTTGGATACAAGAAAGAAATTGATGGTCCCTTTAATTAAATCACACTATTATAGGTAGTCCTCGACTTACAACAGTTAATTTAGTGACCATTCAGTGTTACAACAGCAATGAAAAAAAGTGACTTATGACCGTTTTTCACACAATCATTGCAACATCCCCATGGTCACATGTTCAAAATTCATATGATTGGTAACTGCCTCATATTTATGATGATTGCAGTGTCCCGAGGTCATGTGATCACCTTTTGCAAGCTGCTGACAAGAAAAGTTAATGGGGAAACTAGATTCACTTAACAATCATGTTGCTAACTTAGCAACTGCAGTGATTCACTTAACAATTGTGGCAGGAAGGGTTATAAAATGACATGAAACTCATTTAACTAATGTTTCACAACCACAGAAATGTTGAGCTCAATTGTGGTCGTAAGACAAGGACTACCCACTCTGAGTAGAAATAGCACTACAAGATCATGGATAAGCTTTTCTGCAACTAGTATACCCCCACAAAGTTCAACAAACAAAATTCTAAATATGAGAGCATTTGCTTATTATACAACACCAGGAGTTCTGAAGGTCAATATACATAATTAATCATATTAACTATAAATATATATATGCTGTATATGCATGCTGCATATAGCTTTAAACCAGATGAACTAAGCATAAAATAGATGAGAAATCATGATTAAAATTAAAACCAAAGGATTATTTTCTGATTTCTTTTGGCAAAAGCAATACCCAGTTTTCACTTTTACTGGCCACTAGGTAGCATAAGGTGACCTGTTTTGGTTCTTAGATTTTACTTTCCAGTTGGCAGCTCTATAAATTTTTCCAGTTAACTATAGAACTGTAGATTTGGCTGCAACATTGGTTCTTTTTCACGAAGAGATGCTATCTTTTCAATTTTAACATCCATACTTTATTTTCATTTTGGAAATTAATATAACATTCCTGAGAAATGTCTCAAGAAACATCCAGGATATATTTCAAAAATCAAGAATCCATGATGTGTTTAAAAAAAACCAAACAGTGTCACAATATCTCAGAATATCTAAACTATAGAACTCTATTTTCTGGAATTTAGACCTTTTAAATATGAACAATCCTATAATCAGGAACTTCATTAAATAGTATTGTAGGATGAGATATCATATTCATAAGCCATTCCTGCCACTCTCTCTATTCATGAAACTCACAGCCTCACCTGAAGCAAGGACATACCAGATTGTGGGGGCAATATGCTGAGGTATAGTGGATTAATATACTGATGTAAGAGTATTGCTTATAAG
>JANHFL010001592.1:13962-27281 GCA_032468155.1 Oxyrhabdium leporinum | reverse complement strand
GCTGTAAACCGCCCCGAGTCTTCGGAATGGGGCGGTATATAAATGTAAAAATAAATAAATAAATAAATAAATAAATTGCAAGTAAGAAGAAATAATGGAGCAGAATCCCTTAAATTTCTTTCTATTTAACAGCCAGATAATTTCAGTTTCACCTGAAACTGATAAAACCATCTCTTTCACAAAGAATAGCAAACAGGTAAAATCCCTTTAATGTACAGAGCTTTCCTGAATACACAAATGTGGTGTCCCAAGATTAACTTATAGGTGCACATAAAAGGGAAAAGATCTATATACACAGTGAAGTGAGATAAGGACAATTTCCTCCACTGGAGTTGCACGCCCACCAGAATAAAGATTTCAGATGACACATTCACATGCCTCACAAAGAACCAATTTTCCTATAATACGACCAGTCTCAACACCCCAAATTCGTAGCTACCTCAATTGCTGAACTCTATGCTATCAAATAAACTACAGGTAGTCCTCAATTTACAACAGTTCATTTAGTGGCCATTCAAAGTTACAACAGCCCTAAAAAGTGAGTTATGACATTTTTTCACTCTTACAACCTGAAGGGAAACAATAATAGGGACATAATAGTAGAGTAAGCAGAAATAGTAGAATATAATATACTGGAATAATAGGATTAGTAGAAGCTTGTTCTTCTGTTCTGCAAACATTTGCTTCAGCTATACATTTGTTTCCTATAACACATATATGCTGCATTGGGTCTCTGTATAATATTTGGTATCTGTCAAACATATGCTCCTGCCATCAGTCTCAACCCCCATCAATCTTGTTTTTCTGTACCATCCTGAGCCTGGTATCTATCTTAGGTTGGAGGTACCTTGTTACAGTTTACACCTCAGCTCTAACTTGCACCTTTGATCTATGTTGCTAGGAGCCCAGTTCTGTTCCTTGTAGCACCAGGGGGCCTAGTAGCAAATGGGGAGAAGAAAACAAAGGGGTACCCAAGGATGAGATAAGTTTGATAGGGAGGCACCTATCTTTTGTAGGACTATGAGGAATGTGAAAACCTAAGTCAGGAGGTCAGAATTAGGACCAAGCTGATGTTTCTAAAGGTATAAAAGGATGTCATATCTTCTCCAAGGAGTGGCTTTCCTTACATGTCTCTTTTTGTATGTGTTTGGAACGCTTTACCCAGCTCTTTGCTTTGATCAAATTAAATGCTGATTCTTTCTCAAGCCTCTGCGTAAGCTCTTCTTTTGGCCTATTGTTTACATAAGCATGTCACTGAACCTTACAAACTGTTACAACATCCCCATAGTCATGTGATCAAAATTTGGATCCTTGGCAACTGACTCATATTTATGATGGTTGCAGTGTCCCGGGATCATGGGATCATCTTTTTGTGACTTTCTGACAAGCAAAGTCAATGGGGAAGCCAGATTCACTTAACAACTGTGTTACTAACTGAGCAACTGCAATGATTCACTTAACAATTGTGACAAGTTGTAAACTGGGACAAGTTTCACTTAACAAACATTTCACTTGGCAACAGAAATTTTGGGCTCATTTGTGGTCATAAGATGAGGAATACCTGTACTTTCTTCTCGAGCAGCCTCATCCAATGCATTTCAATCAAACAATCAGAATAGAGCTGGAAGGGACCTTTGAGGTCTTCTAGTCCAACCCCCTGCTCAAGCAGGAGACCCTGTACCATATTTCTTTCATGATGCATCTTGAAACCAGACCAGAATTTTTTAACAGCATCAGAATACAGGTACAAATTTAATCCAAGTTGATTTGAAAAGTAATTAGCAAACCGTACTTGTTTTTTGTCTTCTGGGATTTCATACAAACCTAAGAATATCCCATTTTTTAATTTCACAAGAAGCTCAAAAGTAAACAGAGCAACAGATGTAAAATCAATTGTAAACCTGCCCTTTAAGCAATTTTAAAATCCATAAATTATACACCTCATTATAAAAAGGAAATTACAGTTTCCAAATTACCTGCTTGTTGGCTTTCAACACTGCCCTGAGGGTTGCTATCTGTTCCCGTTTTGTACTCAGCAGGGACTTTAGTTTCATTATTTCTTCCATTAAAGCCTCCTTGTCCTTATCAATCATGAGTGCCAGTTCACGGGCCGCTGCACGCTGCCGGGACAGCTGCAGTGACCGGTCTACTGCTTTCTGCAAGTGCTTGATTTGGTCCCGTATTATGGCATTGAGGTTGTAAATATTCATGGGCTCTTTCCGAATGTCACTGGTGTCAGAAACCGGGGAGGAAGGAGGGGCTGTAATGACAGGAGAAATAGTGGGGGTCTTTGTTGGACTTGGCTCTTTATTGGCTTCTGTGCTCTCTTTTGAACCCTGTTCAGTTGGCATCCTGACTTCTACGGGGAGTACCGTTCCTCTCCTGGCAAGGCGTGGAGATAGGAGTCCTCTTGGATCATCAGGTCCCTTCAAGCTCCCGCTTCTAGTAACTCGACTTTGCCTGTAGTAGTCCAGCATAACCCTATTAGGAGTCTCATTGTTACAGAGACAGACATGATGATAGAGTTGAGCCAGCTCTTCACTGAAAGTCACCAGCTCATCTTGAGCGGCATTGAGGGTATTATGGTTCTCGTTGGCAACGCCTGTAATCCTTTGCAGTTCCTTTTCCATCTGTACCATTTTCTCGTGACTTTCCTTTGTTGACTTTTCCAAGCTGGAGACCTGCTCATCATAGATTTGGATCTTGCTCTCATACTTGTCCTTTTCCTCGGTATAGTTTTCAACATATTTATTGTACTTCTCTTTTAAGGCTTTAATTTCAGCTTTGAGGTCGATCACCTCGGTAACAGCTACCTTGTATTTACATTCTAGGATCTCTAAGCCATTGATGTCCACTTCATAATCGTGGGTTTCTTCCCCAGAATCTCGGCCTTTCTCAAAATCGACTTCTTTCAACTCTTTGTGGGTTTGCAGACCCCTCATTGAGTTGACATGTTCGGTGAGCCTATGGACCCGTTCATGCTGCTCAGTGAGGGCCCCTTTGGTGTGCTCCAGCTGGGTCTGAGATTCCTGAAGATTATCCAGCAGAATAGCTTTCTCACGTTCCACCTGCAATAACCCAGAAAAAGGATGTAAATATCTCAAGAAAGAATCTCGGATACAAGAGCTAGGGCCTCTATAATTAAAGGTGCAGTTTAAAAATTGAACCTTACACAGATAGTCCTCAACTTACGTCCACAATTGAGCCCGATGGTTTTTGTTGCTAAGTGAGACATTTGTTAAGTGAACTTTGTCCCATTTTACGACCTTTCTTGCCACAGTTGTTAAATTAGTAAGTGAATCTGGCTATCCCAATGACTTTGCTTGTCAGAAGGTCACAAAGGGGATCACATGACCCTGGGACACTGCAACCATCATAAATCGGAGTCGGTTGCCAAGCATCCAAATTTTGATCACATGACCACGGGGATGTTGTAACGTTTATAAGAGTGCAAAAAGGTCATAACTCACTTTTTTAGTGCCGTTGTAACTTTAAACAATCATTAAGTGAACTGTTGTAAGTCGAGGACTACAAGTATCTTCGACTTACCACCATTTGGCCAGCAACTGTTCGAAGTTACAATGGCACTGAAAAAAAGTAACTTATAACTGATCCTTGTACTCAGACTGTCACAGCATCCCCATAGTCAGGTGCAATTTGGGTTCTTGGCCATGAGCATGTATTTAAGATGGTTGCATGTTCCAGGATCATGTGGTTGCTATTTGCCACCTTCTGTTCTGACCCAGCCCTCTTTTTATAACAGGTCAGTAACAGTCTTATTCACAGGGATAAACAAAAAAATCAAATGTAATTAGTCCCAACAAACCTGGGTTTAGCCAAGAAATCTGAATTGCTTGCTGTATTCTAGAAATGACAACCAGCCACTCCCAAACCCCTCCTATTTATTTCCCAGCCAGGGAGGAGCTGGCTATCATCTGCATCTGCCTCTCCCTGAGAGCCAGCCTATTGCTTTCCTTTGCTCTCCTCTCCTTTGCTCTCTGCACATACATGCATTTGGGATAGCCCCCATCTGTTCCTCCCCCTCACTCAGCTCAGGCCCTGAAGACAACTGCCTCTCCATCTGGGGGAGGATAGAAGGCCCAGGCTCTGCCTCTGTCTCGGATGCTGTTTCCTTATCGGAGCCTTCGAAAGACTCCTAATCTGGCCCAGGCTCTCCCTCTACCTCCTCCTCATCTGATTCTGCAGCTAGCTCTACCGGCAGCTGACGGGCCACAACACCTTCCTAGCTGGCTTCTTAGACTTAGAATAACTTCATTGTCAATTTGAATGTACACTAATCGGGATATGTTAAAATAAAATGTCATTGCATACAGCTCTCAAAGGGTCACCACAAGCAAAAACAATGGGGGAAGACAGCTTTGTTTAATGATTGCATGATTCTCTTTAAAACTGCAGCAAGAAAGGTAGAAAAATGAAGCCTGACTCACTTAACAACTGCCTTGCTTAGCAACAGAAATTCTGGTCCCAACTGTCTGTAAGTCCAGGATTACCTGTATCTGTGCATGGATGGCTGCACAGTTCAAGAAGCAATATTCCTCCTCATTCAGTCGTACTTCTGAATCAACCGCATACAACTTAAAGGGTCCAATCTTTATCAAATTCACTATTTCAAATGCTACTCAGCAGACAAGTGGATTGCGTATAAATATAAGTCTTTGTAAGTCTTTTAAATAAATAAATTAAAAAAACATGGTTCACTTTTCTATATTTTTTAATGAAAAAAGCTTAAGATAATAGAAATATCTTGAGTGGTATGTCTGTTTTACTACTGCTTTGTCCTTATCATAAAGCAGAGTTTCTCAGTCTTGGCAACTTGAAGATGTGTGGACTTCAATTCCCAGAATTCTCCAGCTGTTAATCTTCAAATTGCCAAGTCTGAGAGAAACACTATCCTAAAGCGTCTAATTTTACAGTAACAGCTGTGCAGCTGATCAACCAACAAAACAAATACCTAGAGGCAGTCCGCAACTTACGACCACAATGGAGTCTGAAATTTATGTTGCTGAGAAATTTGTTAAGTGAGTTTGCTCCATTTTATGATTTTGCTTGCCACAATTGTTAAGTGAATCCCTGCCGTTGTTAAATTAGTAACATGGTCGTTAAGTGAATCTGGTTTCCCCACTGACTTTGCTTGTCAGAAGGTCACAGAAGTGATCGCCTGACCCCAGGACCCTGCAACCGTCATAAAGTGTGAGTCAGTTGCCAAGCATCTGAATTTTGATCACATGACCATGGGGATGATGCAACGGTTGTAAGTGTGAAAAATTGTTATAAGTCACTTTTTCAATGCTATTGTAACTTTGAACAGTCACTAAGTGAACTGTTGTAAGTCGAGGAGTACCTGTATCTCCTCATGAATACAGTCAGCTATTAAAATGAGACTAAGGAGTATCAAATATTGCCTATAACTTTTTGCAAACTAGAAAAACGTCAATGTACAGTTTCAAATGCATATTTTAGTGCATTTTTTTAAAAAAATCAAACAAGTTAACTATAAAACTTACACTGACAAAAATCAACCATTTCAAATGTTTAAACATTTTAACTTATTTGATGAGTGATATGAAACCAAACTTAGTTTCCTGCAGTATAGTCATTACAATTTCAAACCTCTTGATGCATACAAAATAATTTATGAAAACATTTAATGGAAATATAATTAGAACACAGCTGAAGATTGACTGATTCAATTTATATCCTGCTGCAATCTCATAATGACCACTTAGTATGCAGCATGTGTGAAATCTGTGAAGCCCATCCTAAGAAAAGGATTGAAAATCAAACCACCAAGATCATAGATTCTGTTATAAAATTTAGGACTCGATGTACAATTCTGGTTGCAGGATGAAACAGTGCTGGAAAAAAATGTAAAAGAGGGCAACCAAAGTGAGTAGAGGGATTGGATCCTTTGCCTACAAGAAAAAAGGTTCTTTAGGTTTGCAAAATTATTAAGGGGCTGCATGTTCAAAGTATAGGGAATTGTACATGGTATGGAGAAAATCAACAGGAAGAATTTGTTTTCTTTCCCTGTACAAATACAGAGACCACAAGTCATCCAATGAATCTGACTGGAAGAAGGAATTAACTTGAGGAATGCATTAACATAAGACATGGCAATTGCCACTAAACTGATTATCTGTACAAGGAAACCTGTTATCCCAGGAACCTGTTATCCCAGGATTCTTATCCTGCTGTTCCCACACCCAATCAGAACACAAAAGACGTAGAGATCTTTTCCCAATTCATTCCATATGAAAGAAAAATATGCTTGGGAATAATTTCACAACACTTTCAGCATCATGATTTATACATTGGGACAGAAGGAAAACATTAAAAACTCATTGGTTCACAGTATTGGACAGTAGTGGGATTCATTTTTTTTTACTACTGGTTCTGTGGGCCTGGCTTGGTGGGTGTGGTTTATTGGTCATGTGACTGTGTGGCCATGGTCACCTCCACACCCCATTTTGGGCCTAGTGGGCCTCCATGCAGCCTCCTGGAAGCCAAAATGGGACGCAGGGGGGCTATGCTGCACCCCCCGGGCCCCATTTTGGGCCTAGTGGGCCTCCCCAAAGCCCTCTGGGAGCCAAAATGGGTTGTGGGGGGGGCGCCACACACTCCCATGCCCTATTTCGGGCCTAGTGGGCCTCCCTGCACTTACCTGGGAGCCAAAACGGGGCACGTAGGGAACTCCAGGAAGGGGTGGGGTGGGCAGGGCCAGCCAGAATCTTTCCTACTGGTTCGCCTGAACCAGCACGAACTGGCTGAATCCCACCACTGGTATTGGACCTGCCTACTCACAGCAGGTACAGAAAATCCTTTATTTAGTCATGTAAATGATGGGGCAAAAATAGAAAGGCAGAAGATGGGACAAGATATTATAGTGCAAAATAGACCGTAAAGTGTTCCATTAGAAAGACAATCAGGTTCTGTAAAGAACATCAGAAATACTGATCAAAATCTCTGTTAAGTAGGAGGTAAATAAGCTCTTGCCTTGAAGCAGGGACACCCATTCAGATGGAAATAGAGGGCAATATGGTAACTGTCTTCTCCCAGTAAACAAAGCAAAGCCAGCAATGATCTTTGTTAGCATCAGAAAGCCATAAGTCAGGCACTTGTCCATTCAGTTGGGTTTACAAACTGCAAGTGACCACCCTTGCCTTTCCCAAATGAATGGGGAGGTATTAAATATAAAGTTATAAAGTATTAAGATAGATATAAATGTAACACTAATGCAAATAAAATGACCAACATTAATACATGCTCAGTCACTCAAGCCCCCATCATCTCACTCTTGGACTGTTTCAATGTGGTCTACATGGGGCTTCTCTTGAAGAACATTTCGGAAGCTACAACTACTGCAGCGTGAGGCAGTGCAAGCAGTTCTTGGGGCCTCTTCGGTTGAGAACAACTTGCCTCTAAATACCAGCTGCAGGGAATAAATGTGGGAGAAGGTATTTCTCCTACTCCTGCTTGTGAGCTCCCTACTGGCCATTGTGAAAAACAAATGCTAGGCTTAGGTGGACCTTGGCTCAATCCAACCGGATTATTTTTATGTCAGGTGGGCTACAAAAAAAAGAAGTAAAATGGCAGTAGCAATTCAAAACTGAATCCGACAAAGAATGTGAAAAATTGATAGAAGAGAATATGTGTAGCTGAGGATTGAACTATAGGGTCTTTAGCGGTCTCTGACCTTGGTGGTTTTCTTGCAGACGCTTCATTACTGATGATGTTACCTAGTTTGGTAATGAAGCGTCTGCAAGAAAACTACCAATCTCAAGGACCACTAAGGACTCCAAAGTGAAAAATACATAAAACAAGGAATCATGTTGTTAAGATATAGTATATTAAAAGTGGAGAAACAGCAGCTATTTTTTTAAAGGCATGTTTACTTCTTTTTTCCAAATAATTTTTCTCAGAGATAAATGCTTTGGGTATCTTTGCACACCATACGAACATTTGTAAGTAAGAAGGCCTCTTCTTACAAAGAATCTTTTGAATCTGCCTTGTTACCTGCATGAGCTGCTGCTTCAGTTTCTGCATTTCAGAGATGTTTAGCTCACTGAAGAGATCAGAGCCCGGATGCAAAGATTCTCCTTTCCTGACGCCGGTAGTCCGAAAATCCCCATTCAGTTTCATGTGAGGTCCATGAATATGTCCATTCATCTTGTCATCATTATTAGGTTCATTCCCATCTTCTCCAAACTTTAATCCATCTACTGAGATATTAATGTGATTATTGTACATGCTATCATTTAAATTGATATACTGAGACAGTTCCTTCCTCAGATTGTTCTTCTGCTCCCTTTCATTCTTTAATGTCTCCAAGGCCTCTTCTAGCTGATGTTCTGCAATCTCCTTCAACCGGATGGCATCTTCTAGCTGACTATTAAGCAACACCGTTTCTTCTTCAAATCGTTTTATCTCATGTTTCAAGCCTTCATATTCAACCTGAATTAAATAAAATAAAGAAGATTCATAATGCTAAAAGTTGGATTTATACACAATCTGCCGTTTGCCACTTCTCTTCAAATAAATTTCTGAAAATGAAGCATTATAAAATAGTTAGCAAAGGAGATATTACAAATTGAATAAACTTAGCCCCGTGAAATCATGATAATTCTATCGTTATATTTTATCTCCACTAACAGTGGTGTGGTGGCTTAGAGTTGGAGCTCTAGCCTCACATTCAGGAGCCTGTGAGTTCGATCCTAGGTAGAGGCAGATATTTCTCTCTCTGGGCACACTGAGAATATATATGCTGAATAAAACTCCGCATTGGCGACAGGAAGGGCATCTGGTCAGTAAACTCTCTACTCCATTCAGTTGCCCAGACTCTACCCTGCATGGGATTATGGGATTGTTAAAAGAGGATGATGATTTTATCTCTGCTAATAATTGACAATCATATCACCGCAGAATTGCCATATATGAGCAGAGATAAAATATAACAGTAGAACTAGGGGGGTCAACCTATTTACCAACACACCAGAAAGCAAGACAAGAAATGATGGAAACTAATCAAGGAGAGAAGCAACCTAAAACTAAGGAGAAATTTCCTAGCAGTGAGAACAATTAACCAGTGGAACAGCTTGCCTCCAAAAGTTGTGGGTGCTTCATCAATGGAAGCTTTTAAGAAGAGACAGGACAGCCACTCATCTGGAATGGAATATGACAGCGATCCCCAACCTTTTGGCACCAAGGATCAGTTTTGTGGAAGACAATTTTTCCATGGACCAGGGGTGGAGGACAAACATGCAACCTAGATCACTCACATACACAGTTTACAATAAGGTTTGCACTCGTATGAGAATATAATGCCTGATGATTTTATTTTTTATTTATTTTTACATTTATATACCGCCCCATTCCGAAGACTCGGGGCGGTTTACAGCTTATAAGCAATACTCTTACATGAGCTGATGTGGTGATGCTAACGTTAGGGAATGGCTGCAAATGCAGATGAAAGTTCCCTCACTCGCCATCCATCCACCTCCAGCTCTGTGATGCAGTTCCTAACAGCCCAGGGACTGATACCAGTTCATATCTCGGAGGCTAGGAAACCCCTGGTATAGGGCCTCCTGCTTGAGCAGGGGGTTGAACTAGAAGATCTCCAAGGTCCCTTCCAACTTTGTTATTCTGTTACATTTTATCTTTGCTAATATATGGCAATTCTGGCACTAAATTTTATCTCCACTAGTATATGACAATTCTATCACTATATTGTATCTAATAAAGCATAAGTTGTAAGAATAACCAAGATTTGCACCTTTCCCCTCACCAAAATGAACATTATCAAGCCCATTTCATGATGCACACTTCTCAGTAAAGTGAACTGACCTCTAAGTATATCCATCACATTCAATAGGAAGAAGTTTTTAGAAAAACAAATAGTTCAAGTGCTTTTAATTGTGCTGTTTGGGCCAAAGCTTAAATTACAGATTTTTTTAAAAGGACTACCGGTATATACAAAGATGCTCCTTGCATAAGAAGAGTATATACAGGGATGGTCCCTGTAAAAAGTGCTTGCTGAGAGTTCCTAATCCCTTTTCTGGCATAAGGACAAAAGTTCACTCTTCTTTGTTGTTTGCTGCCTTGCGTTTTAACTACAACGCTGCCTAATTTTGATTTTGCCTCTTGATTCTTTATAGCAGAACAGCCCTTGCTTTTGTATTCTCTGCATTTGATAAATTGATTACGTGCCATCAAGTTGTTGTCAATTCTTAATAATTTAGATTTTCTGCATTCTCTACATAGTACCTTTATTTTTTCACATTCTGTTCCCTGTATGATTTATTTTATGTGTTTTCTGAGACTGGCTGAGCCAAAAGGAAGGAAAGGAGAAAGAGGAAAGATAAAACAGTTGAAGAATGCAGATGTAACCTCAATTAGCACCCTTCAGGGCTGATAACAGAAACTAAAGGAAACATTTGCCTAACGTGAATTGCATAGCTAATACAAATAAACAAAAGCAGTTATTGCTTTATTTCCTTGAAAAGGAAACTAAAACAAGGCCAGAACAAAGTGTGAGAATATAAGCAGTCAGAATTACCAGGGACAACTGTAACTGAGAAAAATATAAAAGAAGAATGAAAGATGTCAAAATTAAAATGTAATTAAAGTAAATTGAAGTTTTGAGAAACAGACTCACCACTTAGAGATTTGACAAAGTCGTTGAGTGAGGCAGCAAGCAGTTTATTGAAAAATACGTTCTTGACTTTAAAGTTACTTTAAATATTGCTTTCCGATTTATCTGAGTTAAAAATTCATCTCTATGTACATGTGCATCCAGGGGGTGCTTATTCAATATATGTAGATGACCATGCTAATCTCATGTAATATCGAACTATATTGATATTGTAGTAAGATGCTTTTAGAATTATGCTTGGTACTATTCAATGTAACTGTCTCCATCAATTGCTAGTAAAGAATGTTTTACAAATCTGTTTTAGCCTTATTAAGATTTTTAATAGTCAACATAGTGTCAGAAAATTCTGGGTTGAGATCTAAACGAGTCCCAAATAAATATGCTGGGCAGCTGCTTGAAGAGAAGGGTAGCTTTATTCAGATATGTCAATTGAAGTGTTTACCCTGAGGAGTGAGGACAGGTGAAGTCTTATAGTGAGGAAATGTTTTCTCTAGCCCTGCAGATTAATCTGGGGTCCGGGATTTGAGTGAGTGGGTCTGGCATCGGGGAGCAGTACTGTGATTAAGAGATTTCCCTATCTTGAGAAGATTTTGCTTCATGATTCTTGATTTTGGGTTGGCTTCCTGAGAAGAGGCACTTTGTCAGTTTCAGCCTACATAGGATGAAAGGGCTTTAAGTGGGTTTTTTGTAAGTTTGTATGTGGGCTTGTTAGAAGAAGGTTTACGAGAGGCTTTCACCTGTGAAATGGATGGCAAGCAGCTGACCCGGGTGGCACATGGGTATTTTTCTCCTACAATAGTTACTGAACGCTAGAAATTTTTCTGAAACAACAGGTCTGTTGTAATAGGGTACATACTGCATCTGAGAATTAGACATTACTACTTTTGAAATCTTGGATTGAAAATTCCACTTCTGCTCACCTGATTCTGCTTCAGTGTGGAAACCAGCTTTTGCAAAGTAATGTTTTCTTCTTCAAGTTCAGTGTAATCCTGAAGAAGCCGCACCTCCCTAAATTTATACTCTCGGATTTCATCTTTCATCCTAATTCTCTGCAGCTCTGCCATTTCACTGTTCTGAAAAACAGAAAACAATTGAACAAATTAGTGTTTCATTTGCATCCAATCATTCAAAGAAAGAAAGAAACAAAAAAGACACAGTCAAAAATCTGTTTGAAATATATAATCAAAATACCATTTCCATTGTTGCTATTTATTATATCAACGAATAAAATCAATATATGCGGAAGACGGAAAACAACTGTAAGCTTATTTTTTTCCCTTGAACACAGATATGTAGTCATGGAATGAATAATGTTTGCTTTCCTGTTACAATCTGGTGGCAAAATTTCAAGTGTTTGTGAGTATGCCTATGAGGCAGACAAGTCCCCAAACTTTTCTTGGCAACATTTTTGGAAGTGGTTTGTCCTTCTATGGCTGAAAGTAAATGGCCCAAGGTCTCCAGCTGTCTTTCTACCCAAGGTTTCATGGTCTTCTGGTTTCTAGCCTACTGCTTAATCAACACAGATAGTCCTTAACTTACAACTATTCGTTTAGAGACCATTCAAAGTTACTATCGCACTGAAAAAAGTGACTTATGACCATTTTTCAACTTACAACTATTGGAAGAAATATCCATCTGGTTCAGTTCCAAGTGGGGAGAAAGACACTGGAAACATGGAGGCTGACTGCAAAGATGGTTTATTGATGAACGGGACCACATGGGCAGCTGACCACACGGAGTGGAGAGTGACGGTTATTTATACCCTCTCTTGGGCCTTGCCCTTGAGCTTCCTGTTGCTGTGCAAGAAATGTATTCTATTGGTTGTTGTAGGGGGGTCACTGCTAACTTTGTAGGCTGTCTGAGTCCCAGGCTTGGTTGAAGCTTGCTGGGTGATGCAATGAAGGGGCTTGTTGTGCCATGTGGTGATAGATGATAGATCTATCTGCTGATAGATAGTAGAGGGCTAATCCTATTATGTCCTGAGGGGTCATGTCTTAATCCCATCACCCTGGAACTGAAGGTCTTTTGTCTTGCTGATAGGATAGCCCAGTCCTGCTAGGGCTATTAACAAAGGTGGGAGCATGTTTCTCCTTTAGGGAAATATCATATTCTGCCTTTTTAATATTTCTCAACATGTTTCATTCTTCAAGGAGAGGGGTGGGTGCTAACTTTCTACATACCTTTGCATGGAGGCTTTTCTTCAATACTGCAAGATTAATAAAATGCGAGGGTCCTATAGGAAGAAAAAAATCACACAGTTATTCTAAAAGAAATTATTCTGAAATATGCCTACAGGGTTCTCGCACTCCTTTTTCACTCCGAAGTGAAATCAGAGCAATTGAAACAATACTATAAATGCTGCCGCAAGCAGGCTCAACTATGGTCCTAACTCGAGGACTACCTATATATATATATGAGTATACACCTGCATGTATATACATTCGCTACGTACACACACACACTAATAGGGCTCTAAGGTAATAGATTTATTTTTTTAATCTTCTGATTTAATCTTCCGATTTACTTTGATCTCCCCGCTTTGCAATTGCTTGCATTACCCTCTGCCTGTAATAATGGCAGAAGAAGCTGGGGAGGCCGGGGAGGGGGAATCCTCTGTTTACACCCCCTTCCCAACGCCCCCCCCCCCCCC
>JANHFL010001591.1:140167-159321 GCA_032468155.1 Oxyrhabdium leporinum | reverse complement strand
GGAAAAACCTGGGCCTTCAGATTCAGTTTTTTCCCAGATGTGCCAACATGGTTTCTTTAATAAATTCTTACTTGGATCTAATTGTGTCTGAGTGCCGAATGAGTTATTGGAACTTGGATGGAACACTGACAGTATTGTACTTTTGAATGAAAGGATTCCACCATTTGTTTCCAGGTTTATCACACTAGAAAGAAAGATAGAAATGTCCCTTGCATCTTTTGAAAAGTGATATTTGCTAGATATTCCCTTGATGTAGTGGTAAGGCTCAATAGTATCAATTATCCTTAATAATACCAGTAAGACCATGAGCTTATAATAGAGTCATCCTTGCTGATAAAGTCAAAAGGGGAGGGATGAAAGTAAAGATAATCAGATAAAACAGTAAGTAAGATTTTGCAAGCATCTGAAAAGCTAACCTATCTACAAGAAGGAACTACAAAATCAAACACAGAGAAAAATAATGATAAACCATTTCTATAGTGTTGCCATCAAAATAGTATGAAAAAGGCTATAATGTTTACACAAATTTGGGTGCCAGATAATGAGATTTTGATCAGAAAGCACTCCTTTAGTTACTGGCGAAGCCAGTTTAAATAGATAATTAGATTACATACTATTTAGAGCATGAGACCAGATGAAGGAATGGAGTGTCAATGAAATATTAAAAGGATATTGCTAAATATGCATTGACTATAATTCAATAAGTGGTAATTTATCCATTAAAGTTTGTGTATTCAGTGAAAATCACATAATATACTATTATGTATATTTATTTAGTTATGAAAATTCATATGACCACCCAACTCACTCTCAGTGATTCCAAGTGGTTTACAAAGATAAAAGATAACCCCAAAAAAACAATACAATACCTCCCCTCACCAGTGACAACAATCAAACCTCACTTGATGGGCTCCATATCATTCTGGCATCTCCAGGCTTGTTGAAAGAATCACTGAAGAATGGCAAATTGACGATAGTGCTAAAAGTAACATCTTACAATAATGTAGTAATGTACAACATCTAAAACAACTTACAAACAGATAATTAGAATATAAAATTTGGAAAAAATAGAGGAACCTGGAACTGTAAAAGGACTTGTATTGGATAAATTCAACAATGAAGATAGATTAAGCTTTACAAACAGATGTGCTTATTTTCAGTTGATTATAGCATAAATGTATATTCTACATTCAGACATCAACAGATGATAATATCAGTATCAAACTATCTACTGGAAACAGAAGGAAGTGAAATCTAATCAGCAAGGACATTTTCAGATGCTGACTATAAAACAGAACATGACTTATTAGTGTCAAATGTAGAGGTTAAACTTAGAAAATTAAAGAGACCAAGTGTGCCTGTAAAATTTGGCTTAGAAGACATTATCAAAATTTAAATGTAACATATGGAACAGTTCAGTATACAAGAAATTTGAGAAATTATGGAAAGAGGAAAAGACCAGTATAAAAATGAACTGGGAAAAATATTCCAAAATTTCAAAGAGGGAAAAAAATCAAAGTGTTTTTCAAAATATACTATCATAACAACTAGAGAAAGACGGATGAGGAAAGCCTTGGGCAACAACAACAAGGACATATAAGAACTATACAGACTTTGAACATGAAACAAGAATGAATAAGGAAAGATAATTCATTCAGCTGATTATGACAGCGATATCAAACTAAACAAAAGGAACTTTTACCAGCTAAAGGATCTGACCCCACAGGGTTCAATTCTAGTTTTCATTCTCTCATCCTGATGTTGCAAACAAAGTGTAACCACCCTCTTCTCAGTTTTATGTTACAGCAATAGGATAGGTGTTCATGATAAACTTTGTATTCCTATCCTTCCCTCTTTTTGGTTTGCTAACTTCAATCCTGACGTTATTTTCTTTTTCAGCTTCATCCTTCCCTCCTTCTTTAGATCCACAGATGCAGGGAGATTTTCATTCTCTTCCTCTTTTCATCTTTCTTTGACAAAATGTTTCTCTCCCTTCAAGGGCACTATTACCTCTTCTTTTGGCTGGGGTGGGTGGGGGGAGGGGCTGTTAATGAACATTTTTGTTTACCAGACTATATCTCTTCTGCCTTCATAGCATGAACACATTTCGGAAGTGGGAACTTCAATTTCTTTAATGGACTCCAGGCAAGAGAAAGCCTCTATATCTTCATCAGTATCTGCTCTCACTCCAACACCCTTCCCCCCTAGTTTTATGTAGGGCCATCTTTATCTCTCTTTGGGTGATAGAAAAACCACTCCCTCCCCATAACCCCTCTCAGAATCAGCTGATTGCTGTTGCAGAAAACAGAGTGCAGGACAAGTCCATAAGATTGAATATATGGGGGCTAGGGAACTGATTTTACAAGGAAGAAATGTACCAAAAGTATTGAACCAGCCATAAAACGGAGAAAGTCCAAGCCTGAAGAAATGCTTATTGAACTATTTAAAGCTGAAAGAGAAAAGGCTATTAAAAAGTTAACAGTTCTCTCAGCTAATTTGGTAATATTTGCCTAGAGACTGACAAGGATCAGAACACATGTCTATATAAAAGAAGAGATGCATGTGAATCTGGCTTGTGTAGAGCCATTATACTTAGTCCCCACATAACAAAAGCAAGACATTTCTTCTGCAGTTCACATTGAAATGTTAATAATAACAGGTGGGTCAAGAATCTGTTTATTATTTTATGGATGCTTTGCAGTGAACAGTGAATGGAGGGATTAGAAAAGGTGGCATCTGAAATCAAAATTGGAAGACAGAACACAAACAATTTGAAAATATGAAATTTCCACTTGATTAACTGAAAGTAAACAAACACATAAATTAAAATAAATATAGAAATCTGAAATCACATTAAATATTAAAATAAAGGTAATGTGAACCACCAGGTCAAACAAATTTATCGCTGATGGTGACAAAGTATTGGATAATTTCATTTTCCTGGACTCAAGAATAGATAGATGGACAGTGTGCTAGAAGCCTAGACAGGGTCCTTAAGAATGCTTCTGTGTTAATACAAATATGGAAATAAACTTTTTTCCCCAGTGGTAATGTATGACTGTGAAAGTTGGACACTGTAAGCAAAAAATTTAAGATAACTACCTTCAAATTAGGTATTTTGAGAATCTAAAAGATTCTCAATCTAAAAAATTACTAAGAGAATCACAGACTACAGCACTCGGTTGATCCTAGATGAAATAAAAATCAACTGCTCTCTTGAAGCAATGATTAACAATTAGAAACTCATATAGTTTGGGCATATGATGTGAGAAGATTCTGAGACAATACTTGATTGAGGGAAGTGGAAACGGAAGACAATGAATTAAGGGGATGGATGGAATCAGAAATCACTGAAATATCCTTGGAACAGATATAAATTATCACTGGAGAACCACTGAAATAATGAGCCTTTCTTCATAGAAGGATGGGGGTCAGCTGAATTACATCTAAGTGTTAAATATTCCCCCAACAATTTTCAGTGTTGAAAAACATCCTGATAGCATAGTATTGTAAAATTGTCACACATGCAAATACAGTGAACATTAAAATGATTACAGAACTGGAGGTGGAAGGATAAAAATAATAAAAATGTATAAATGAAATGAAACTTTTTCTATTTGCTGGTAGAACAGAACCTTCCAGTGGAACAATTTTCATCTGCCTCCCTAAAGCTTCCTTGTTTTGCAAGATATGAAGACTGCAAAGAAGCTCAGGCTGTTGTATGCCAAGATGCTAGAAGTATTAAGATCGTGCTGAGTTTATTTATACTTATATTTAAATATTTCTAATTTTACAAATAAAACACCATCAGAATGTATATGTATGTGTGGGTGTATATATGTACATATATATGTGTGGAGAGAAGATCAAAGGAGAACCAAGTTTAGAATTTAATCTGGTCCAGGTGCAGAATAGCCCTCTTGGTTGCTCAATTGTCATAGCAATTCTGATGACAGCTGTGCTGTAAATGGAAGTTAATTATAATATCTGAGGCCTGTCATCTGCATTTCCGCTATTTGAACTGGCAGGAGGAAAGGCCCCACTTGCAACTGCATCTGAATCCTAAACAGTTCAAAAGGAAATGTGGCAAGATGTTAAACAAAAGAAGTTCCCTGCTTGCACTTCTCTGTGGGACTCCTGTTCTTTGGCAACATCCACTTCCAAGGGTCAAACTAATGGTATTGACCCAGGGAGAAGGGAAGGGGCTCTTAGTGACACAGCAAGGCAAGTAGGATATACAGCTGGCAATTCAAGTGACCTCCGGGTGTTGCCCTTTCTTCCTCTTAATGGGTTCTGAGCTAAGAGTTGATAGGGAACAATGGTGGGTGGCTTTTTTTCTTCTTCCTCCCAAGGATGCGTCCAATGGACATGGCTTTTAGGCTGGTTACTATGGTAACTATAGCTGATTCTGCAGCATATTCAAGGTGTCACATGTAAGAAGATAAATGTGTTGCATGTAAGGGTGGAAGCAGAAATGAGATGAGGGAGGCTGAGCAGAAGATCAGATTCAGGATTAAACATTCTCATCAGAAGGAGCAAGTCTTGTTAAAGTGCTTCAATTCTGTCTTCTTTATAAGTTTCACCCTGCTAACAAACGTACTCACCTTTTTAAAGAAATGTAGTTTTATTAACAGGACAAGTGCAGCCTCTCTATATAAAAGAAAGGAATTAATTTAGTTAATTCAATGTAAGGCTATCATATTTTCTTTAGAAAAAAGAGGGGAAATGCCAGTCTCTTTCATAGAAATATACTATATAGAACTTATTTATGTTCAAAAGTTAATAATGTCTGAAACCAAAATTCCTTCTCTGCTTTTAGGAACATTTCCTTCACTATTCTATATTACTTATTATTGTATATTATTCATTACTGTACAGTTATTTATGAGAACCATTAGTTACTTTTGTCTAATTTTAAAACTGAATCTAGAGTGGTTTGATGTTGGGGCATCTGGCTAGAAACTGGGAGAGCTATGAGTTCTACATGGAGGGAAGCATGTAGTAGGATACCTCAAGGTACTGTCTTAAAACCAGTACTCTTCAACATCTTCATAAATGGTTTAGATCAGGGGTGTCAAACTCAAGGCCAGGGGGGCGAATCCAGCCCATGGGGTGTTTTGATCTGGCCCACGGGGCTGTCCTAGAAACATTAAAGGACCGGGCCATAGTGCCTCTGCAAGTGAAAATGGAGCTCAGGAGGGCTGTGTGTGGCCCTCCCAGACTTCGTTTTCAGCTGCGACAGCCTCCTGTCATCCTCTGTCAGTGAAAATGGAGCTCAGGGGGACCATGTGTGGCCCCCTTAGCTCCGGTTTCACTGGCAGAGCGCTCAGGCCACCAGAGACTTTATAACTGAAGGCATGCATTCCAAGTAGGTTTCAGCTGGAGTTGGGGTGAAATTGTGATTCAATCAAAGTTCTGTGAAGTTGATCCATTAATTCAGAGAACTTATTTTCCTAAGTCTCTAGCATAAATTCCAGAGAGCTCATAAGACTCATTTTTTATCAGACTGACACTGAGCTGCACTGGAAATTTCTACTATCCCCAGCCCTGTTCAAATATTAAATAAAGCTATGGAAGGGAATATAATCCCTCCAGATCAATCAAACCTAGCCAGATAGACTAATGCTCAAGAATGATTGAAGGTGGTTCAAGAACATCTGGAGAATACAAATTTCCCATCTTTGGTATTTAAAACATCTCATTTTTTTCAAGGTATTCTTGAAACCAAAACAATCCATTTTCTTTACATCAAATTAGCTTTAAACAATTTGTACTATTGACCCAAAATAATATGGTAACTGATTCTTCTCATGAAATTTATTATATTTGCAATTTGCTTTTCCATTAAAAGGACCCAGAGTAAATTAATGAGCATATCCCAGTAAAAATACTACAGGAAACATAAACATCTACCTCAAATTGAGGTCCTACTTGATGCTTGATGCAACAATAACAAAAATAGAGTATGCTGTAGGCTTTTGTTTTTTGTTCTTTAAAATTTTCCAGCTGAGTGTACTATTCAAGTTCTAACTGCATACAACACTGGTTAACTTTTTTGAGATTGGCCAAGCTTGGCTAGGTGCTGCAACATTGAAGTAATAAGCTGCCAATATTTGTAAGTCCTCTATTAGCCCACAGTGATAACTCAGATCATGTTCACCATATAAATAGGAAGACTGGTTTATAACTATCAACATTTATAAATTGCTTTTATCTCCTTACAAAAACTTGTCCTATAATTTTATAAAGATTACAAGTTTATGAAATCAGAACTGGGAGGAGTGGCAACTAAGATCAGGGCTTCAGGGAAGAAAATGGCTCCTCAACAGTTTCACAATTCAGTTTTAATTCCAATGAGGTTTCATACTATTCTTCTTCTAGCAAATGATCAACGTTCATGAATTTTATAAAGTTAGGAGGTTTTTCTTAAGCCCACCTGGGTTTTAATTGTACTTTTTAAAAATGACAATCTTGTTTTAGACTAAGTTAAGTATATAGTAAGAGGTGGAGAGGAGTACTACAGTAATTAAGATTAGCACAGTGGTTAGAATGCAGTATTGCAGGATAATTGTGACCGGCTCAAGATTGACTCAGCCTTCCACCCTTCCGAGGTTGGTAAAATGAGGACCCAGATTGTTGGGGGCAATATGCTGACTCTGTAAACCGCTTAGAGGGGCTGTAAAGCACTGTGAAGCAGTATATAAGTCTTAGTGCTCCTTTGTTTTCCTCATGCGATGAACTGAGCTTCTTTGGGAACTGTGCTCTTTTTAGCTTTCAGAAAAGGACAAGGGTGCTTACTTTTTTTTTTTTTTTTTCACAATCTTGAATACTCTTGAAGATAAAACCAGAATACAAATTAAATAAATAATAATTCCTTAGCCTTTTAAAAAGAAAAAACCCTATTGTCAGGCTAGATTAAAGCTTTTCTGACTATCATATTTAATTATTCAATTTATAGGCTGCCTGACTCCCAATGACTCTTTCTTTGGATTCAGAGGCATTCCTTCGAATTGAGCTCTAGTTGGATGTTGATTTTCTATTTAATTTCTCAGTTGCAAAGAAAAGCATATCATGTTTTGCTATACGTTTGCAGATTGAAAAAGACACTATTATCCATTTCTTCTGGATTCTGCAGAAGTTTCTACCGCAAGATGAACTGGAATTGGCTTAGCTTCTAACACATATTAAAACATGGGAAAATATGATACATAGCAATACTTAGATGCTGAGATTATCACCACTACATAATGTAACATGTAGGGAATCAAAATGGCTTGCATTTTTTCCTGCAATATTAACATTTTTGCATAGCTTTTCTTAACTTCGCTGAACAATTGGCAACTCCTAAATAGAGAAACCTCATAGACTATTTGCATGAAACATAAAAAATGCACTTGTGACTTCTAGTTTTGATGATTTAAAAAACAGATAATAGAAAAAAGTGAGCTTTTTTTGAAATCATACAAAAAGAGAAATATTTGAAATAATAGAAATATTCTTTCTATTCATTTTTTACTGCAGTTTTTTTGTTTTTCTTTTTCTTTTTCATTTCTATTTTGTATTAGTTTGTGTTGGTATTTATGGGCCTTTTAAAATGTTTATTTAAAAAAAAATAGGAATATGAACTGTTCTCACAATGTTGCGGACATGTGCTAGGGCCACCAGAGGGCAATGAAATAAACCAAGTTCTGCCTTGATCAACATTCTGAATTTCCATACTATTTCTTGAAGCTGGCAAGTCAGTCACCGCAGTATTTCTCATTTTTGCAGTAATAAAATGCCATTGAATAATGTGAAAGTTTATTTGCTGCTTAAGTTGATGCCTATCACCAATTTGCACATGTGGAGGCACTAATAATGAATTTGGAGTGGTGGATGATCTGCTAAAATATAATTAACTGAAATACTTAAAAAAAATTATACCAACAGAAAGAATAGGGAATGTAACACCTAACTCATGGCGTACTAATGCCATTGTGAAATGTAATATGAATACAAAGAACAGAGATGTTAAACCGAAG
This sequence comes from Oxyrhabdium leporinum, assembly GCA_032468155.1. Taxonomy (NCBI): domain Eukaryota; kingdom Metazoa; phylum Chordata; class Lepidosauria; order Squamata; family Cyclocoridae; genus Oxyrhabdium; species Oxyrhabdium leporinum. The sequence goes on along the minus strand of JANHFL010001591.1, from coordinate 151,300 downwards.
ATACATTCCACAAAATATCCTGACCATTCTGTTGTTCCCAAGTCTGGGTCTTAGCCTGGCGCCAAAGCTGATGAAGTTTACCAGACATGAGGTGCAAGATTGATTTCCTTTTATTGAAGCACTTCAGCAAAAGGGGTCCCAGCCAGCAAAATGCCAGGACCCAGAACAAAGGATTCAACATTCAACAAGCTTTTTTAGTTTTTTAAGATGGGATAAAGAAACTGTCTAATAGGCTTTTTGAAAGTTATCTAAAGGGTCCTCTATTGGCTCCATGTGATTCCTATTTCTAAGTCTTAACTAATAAACACTTCAAAAGTTATCTAACAAGTATTCTACTGGCTCTACTTCAACCCTATTCTTAAAAGTTAACTAATAGGCATCCTAGAAGACTTTAGCAAGTCTTCTATTGGCTCTGTCTTAGCTCTTGTTTTCTACATTGAAAGGGGCCCCACCTGTCCACATGGCACAGTGTGTAAAGGGACTGTAGAAGTAAATACATTTTAGAGAGAATGGGGAAAAAATTCTACTGCTCTTAGAGGAATAGTGTTTGAAACAAATGCAGAGACTGCATGTGAGCTGGACTCACTCTATTTTGCAAATGATGAAAAATTACTGAACAGTTTTGTAAATAAATTAATAGATCTATAGAAAATAAATAGGATGCAGAGTAAATTAGACATAAAAGTATGATTAAGATGGTACATAAACAAAACTTAAACACTACTTGTGAAACAACAAACAAATACTTCACAAGTGAAACATATACCTATGTGCCTGCTTTCCTCTGTAGGAACTATCCAAAACAATTATGTGGCAAATTCATATTTTCCAAAGTTTTCTAAAGGCAAGAGGCTGACAGCATAATTGCGGAGACCCCTGTTTTTGGATGTAGGGTAGGAAAAAATACATCAATGAGGGAGAATGCCCATATAATTATTTTATTTAACCGTATAAAATGAGTGGCAGATCCCCATTGTGCTTTTAAATCTACCAAACAACAACCAAATGAAATAACTGTCTTTAGAAGTTGCTCTCAGAATATTACAGATTGAACATTCATAACTGATTTTAAAACAGTCAGATTACAGAGAGATAACTTGACTTGAATTAAATACCATATCTAAAGCTTAAATCCTATATTGCCAATCCCCCGGACAAAATTCTTTCAATCTCAATAAGACTTGTTTCAGAATTGCAGTCCATATTATTTAAATTCGATAGACACAATTGATAATGTAAAAAAATTACATGAATAATTCTCAGTGATCTGACCTTTTAAAAGCTTCTTGCATGTGACTGGAGAAACTAAGATGTAAAACATTAAGCTACATTGAGAAAAAGAGATATGGAGAAAGGGCCTGATTAGGATGCCTGGAACTACTTCAACCTTTTCTATTCCTGAAAACATCTTAATTCTTTCCATTTAAATGGGTCAAATACCTACCCATAAAACTTATGTATGAAAAACCAGCACATCAAGAATGAAACAGCAGGAAAGAAAAGAGGGAAAAGTAGAGATAAACAAAAAAAGTATCACAATTTGAGCAGCTTCTTCTGATTAAAGGACCAATACCCGCATGTTGTCAAGATCACAGATGATCTTATAACAGTCAGTCACAAGGCAATACTTCTCTCTCCAAGTTGACAGACCAAAACAGACAGACAATGATAGCATGGTCAGCTATGGTCTAAGCCCAGGACGAAGTGGAGAAGAGTTGCTGCCATCAAACCTCAGTTATTTGAGTGCTAAAGTGAGACTCAAGTTTGCTAGTTTGTAAAATGTAAACTTAATATGCTTTACTTTTCACAGAATATTCTGAAAATCTGTAAGAATACAAATAGCAACCCTTCCCCCATTTTTCAAAAACTTCCTTTCAGTATACAATTGGAAAGATTTTCTGTGGCAAGGAAAAAAAACCCCAGACATTTTTCAATCTTAAACCCATCTCCCAAAAACTGCACATAAAACTAGAGGGAAGAAAACAATATAAATTAATGAGAAACATCCTTAGTCCTCTTGGGAGGGAGAATGAATAATAATGATGCAGGTATCCCTTAGAATAAAGTTTATCGTTCACTGGAAAGTAATGAGAAGGAGACTTTGGGAAAGGACATTAATATAGTACCACCATTTTTTTCCATGCCACTACCTGCTGCTATCTCAGATATAGTCAATATATTCAGGATAAATACAAAAACTAAAAGTATATGAATTTTAGAGTTTATTGTGTCACTTGACTTGATTTATACAACTGTATGGGAACTTGATTTGGAAACATCCTGCATTTCTAACTATGTAAATATAAAATATTTTATACTATTTCAGAAAGTAAAATTGTTCTCAAGTGAATAAACAACTCAAGCTTGCAATTATGAGAGTTACATGTTTGTCACTGTTTTCTGTTCTTTTTTTCTTTATATCTAACTGATGTGAAATCATTAGCCAACAAATCTCCCCACTGATATTTTATTTTGCTCTCTATCCCTTGCAGAAAGAAAACTCAAAGGTAGTGATGTCAGTCATCACATATTTTATAAAGAGTCTCCAGCTATTAGCTATTCAAACAGACAGCAAACAATACTGGAAGATATTCACTGTTCTGAATGGAGTTTCTCCTCATTATGAATGATAGCATGAAAAAGTGCAGCAATGCCAAAACAGTATCTGATATAAATACACTGACCTTAACAGTGAGATTGGAAATAAAATAGGTATCCAGTCTTCAAGGAGTCGAAAAAACCACTCTTCTCAGCAAAGTACAAGCTAATGCAAACCTGGGCATTTTACGGCCTGTGGGCACAGGCGGTCCTAATCTGATCCATGGCATTGATGGCAGGCAATGGCCATCAGCAGTGTCAACTGCAGGGCAGCATTGGCAGGTGGCGTGCAGAGCAGTGTCAGCATTGGGGCATCAGTGCAATATTGGCAGAGAGCAGCTTCGGGGGCAGAGTTGGCAGTGGCGGGTGGGGCAGCAGCAATCCTCCACAATAGTCCCAGTTTCTCATCTGGTCCTTTTGGAAAATTAATTGCCCATCCCTGGGCTAGTGGTTACAAAACGGATAAAGGTAGTGCATGGCATACAGCTGGTAGTTTAACAACCTTTCAAAGTTATAATGGCATGAAAAGCTGCTTTACACTCTGTCAAGCACTTCCAGCCATGTTTTCATGATCTGGGTGCTAGGCAGCATGTGCATATTATAACCAATTGCCAAGTGCTCTATGGTCATATGATCATCATTTGCAATGATGATCTTCCCTAGAAAGTGAATGAAGAAGCTGATAGGGAAGGTTGCAAACTGCTACCAACATGCCAAAGAATCCCCACTCCTCCATGCATTGCAGGAGAAGGAACAGAAATCCTTTGTTGAGCTGCACGATCCCTATCATCTCATCTCTCTAGCTCAGTGCATGAGTTACCTTCTGTACACAGAGGAGAGAGGAACCTGTGCATTGTAGTGGAAAAACAAAGTAATAATCTTCGCAATCCCTGACTCATTTCTCCAGACCGGCACATAAATTCACCTCCATGTATGAAGAGGAGCTATTTTCCCTTTTTCAGCAGGCAACTGTTTCGCTCTATCTGCTTGACAACTGAAACAGGGAGAGCTGGGATTGAAGTCACTGAGCGAAGTGGTCATGTGGATGTCTTTCTTAATTACCTCACTCAACAACTGAGAGTCCAGTTCCAAATGTAGACATAAGTTGAGAGGATACGTTGTAATGGCTTTTCTCAATCTGAATGTTGTAAGGTGACCTGGAAGCACTTTAAGTTTATCCTTACCTTTTGGTAATCATTTTTAGATTTCAAGGCAGACTCCATTTGTTCTGGGGTAACTGTATAGATGGCAGACCGATATTGTGTCCCAGCATCATTTCCCTGCTGCATCCCTAAAAATAAAAATAAAGGAAGGGATAGAATGTATAGTTACAGAACTCCATTGTAGTTTAATAATAATAATAATAGTGGAATGCCAGAACACCAGAGTAATGGATCCTATAAGATAGAAATCCACATCACTTTGAACTTCTTCTAGAAGCCCTCTGGGTCCCTTCCCCATCGTCCCACTTCCTGCTTTGGGCCAGAACCTTATAACTTCCAGTTGATACTATATCTCCTCCAGGGGTCACCTCAAATGGTGTTCGCTCATACCTTCTTGTGTGAGAAGGAAGCTTTTCTGGTGATTAAAAATTACAAAAAGCAAAAAAAAATTCAATAGTTCAGTTATCTTTATATGTAATATATAAACATGTGACTAGAGATTTCAGTCCTTTTTTCTTCCTGTGGGAGGCAGGCCAATCTCAAAGATGATAAACAAAATCAAAATTTATTATTAAAACAATAAAGCAAACCTGAAATAATATCAGTTTTAAATACCTAAAATGCAAATGTAAGGTTTTGAAGGAGATAAATTCAGAGCTGATTAGATCATGATTAGGTTAAAATTACAACAGAAAATGCAATACTGCAGCAGATCACAAACCGACAATCATCAGATAGAAATGTTATCGTTACATGAAGATTCTATCAAAAGAGATAATGTTTGGGAAGGAGAGCTGGCTCTTGGCCTCCCTATACAGTGGAGGCTGTGTAGCAAACTACTACAGATAGTCCTCAACTTATGGCCACAATTGACCCCAAAATTTATGTTGTTATGTGAGACATTTGTTAAGTGAGTTTTGCTCCATTTTATAACTTTTCATGTCACAGTTGTTAAATGAATCACTGCAGTTAATAAGTTAGTAACCTGGTTGTTAAGTGAATCTGGCTTCCCTATTCCCTCTGTTTGTCAGAAGGTTACAAAAGGTGATCACATGACCTTGGGACACGGCAACTGTCATAAATATGAATCAGTTGCCAAGCATCTGATTTTGATCACATGATTATGGGATGCTGCAACAATCGTAAGTATGAAGAACAGTCAAAAGTCACTTTTTTCAGTGCTGTTGTAACTTTGAATGGTTGTAAATGTTGTAAGTCAAGGACTACCTATATTACAATTTAAACCATCATTAAAATTGAGCATGAACATCAAAAGCGGAACAGCTCTGATTACTAAACCATTACAAATAGGAAGAATAAAATGTTTTTTCAGTTATCCTGAAAAATATTTGTGATTTCACACTACTCCTCATACCCTCTTTTTAAAAAATCTTAGAAGAGTTTTCCACAGAGAGGCAAATGGATATCTAGAGTACTACTAGGATTAGTGATAACTACCATATTATGCAAATTATACTGATAAAATCAGTAAGGATATTAAACTGTTTAACATGATATGCTATTTGTCATTTAGGCATCATGCAAGTATCAGAGTAACATTAACACGCTACTAAATAAATGTTCTTAAATACAGTTGGTCTTAAATAGCTGGCCCTTTTAAAAGTATAGATAAGAAAATACAATGTGAACTAAAGATACTGTACAAATCTGAATTATCTGAAATTTAATAGTGAAACTGAGGTACTGATATATTTTCAATTGGACCAAAGTCTAGCCAGAACATAGACCATGATATATACTATGTAGCCCTCAACCTAAAGAAAGGAAACTGCATGAAGACAACCAAGAAGGTTTTTACTACCGTATTATAGTAAGCACATTTGTTTGATAAACTGTGCACTGACCCATGTCATTTATTTAATATTTTCACTATTGTCAAGAAGTAACTATTTCAAAGTAGAGAGTTTATTCCCTACTTATCGAGACCAGTGTTGATTTTTGTATTTTTAAAACTTCTATGCTATTTCCTAAGTCTATGGAAGAGAACTCATATTTGCCCTTCCTGGTATTCACTGATGAAATACCTAATTCTGTCTTCTTTCTTCTATATGTGTCTCTCCCTTGTACTTATATTTTATTGTTTGTGGTTTGGGCTAGTTATTCCTGATATATGGCATCCTGCCTTTTTATTAAAATTATAAAATAAAGCTGAATATTGGCAAAAGAAATAGGCACCTCATAATCAAAGCCACCAGCAATGTATAAAATGTGTTTTGCAAGTCGAAAAGAATTACTAAATTTTGCTACAACTCAGAGGAAAGCAAAAATCATATTACACTGCAATAATGTTTCCATCTAGATGAATTTATTTTAATCTGTCAATCTCTCTGTTGAGGTTATGGAATTATCAGTTTTTCCTCCTTTCTGGTATTAAGGTGTAATGATATTTTGAGTGTCAAATCTGTAGCATTTCTAATTTCCTTCCCATAAGTGACAAGAAGCTAATGGTTCTTTTTTCTAGTCTTTCATTCCCAAATGAAATTATACTAATAATGGAGACAAATTACTACTTTCTGAAACTCTCTTTGGTGTGGTGTAGTGAAACTGTAAAGGGCAGCTCATAGTTTCTTAGACTGTAAAAAACAGAGCTTGATTTACATTTTCTACATCTGCCATTTGCTTTCTAATATATTGATCCACCATTTTCTTTCTCTACCCCAATCAATACATGCTGAGTTAAGACTAATAAAAACTCCTTTCCTGCAGTTCTTCATATTATTATCTAGCAAAAGTTATCTATATTGTGTTGCCCTGGTTTGATCTCATCACTCACTGTAACGATTATGTGAACAAAGCTTAAGACTTGCCAAGGGAAAAGAAAACTGAAAAGAAGGTCACAATATGAAAATCAGCTAGTATGGTAAAGCCATTTGTATGGCTAATGCAACATAGAGATGAACCACCCTTCAACATCCAATGGTTGCTGCTTCGCAGAACTGTTTTGATTGCTGGGAGCATACAATGATTTTATAATTTCTTCAACAGGATTTGTTATGGAACATAATGGAACATAATAGATTTAATAAGAAGACTAACAATAATAAATTACAAAGGTGTGAAAAATAGACCCAAACTCTCCAAAATTTAGGGCAGGCACAGCTAATCTATTTTGTAAGCTGCCTAGAGTTGCTTCATTAGTGAGATGGATGGCATGTATATTTAATAAAATAAATAAGTCCTATGATAGTCCACATTAGAAACCACAGGAAGACTATAACTATACTTTATTGAGATAAGCTATAGAAAAGGAATTTTGTAAGTCTGCTTATATTATATTTCCCTCCCTCTTATTTCCCATTGAGTCAGAGAAAAGCACTCTGAGTGTCTTCCTAATAGCATTTCTTGTCCCAGAATTTAAAGGAGCACTTCTCTTTTATTGTTCCTGAAACAACTTGGGAATATTCCTTTCAAAGCCATTCCTATGTCTTTTTGCAGAATTGTTGAGATGCCTATCAATTTTATCTGATAGCTTACTTCATTTTTTAAAAACATTTTTCTTTTTTTTTTACTCATAGAATGTAATCTTTCAAAGCTCCTGTAGCATAGGGAAACTACCAAGAGACTGGAAAAGAGCTGATGTGGTTCCTATCTAAAAAAAAGGATAAAATGGATCCAGGAAATTATTGACCAATCAGCTTGATCAATACCTGGGAAAATCCTGGGAAAGATAATCAAGAGGCAGATTTGTGAGCATCTAAAAATGAACAAGATGACTATCAGAAGGCAGCATGGGTTTGTTAAAAACAGATCATGCCAGACAAATCTTATTTTTTTTTCTTTTAGTGGATTAGTGGATCAGGAAAAGTTGTAGACATAGTATAGTTGGACTTCAGTAAAGCACTTGACAAAGTAGACCACAGCCTGCCTCTTGATAAGGTAGAACAAAGTGGAATAGACAGTGCCATTGCCAGATGGATTCACAGTTGGCTGACCAACTGTACCCAGCATACAGTCCTCAGTGGAACCATATCTTCATGGAGGGAAACATGCAGTGGCTTTCGGGGTTCTGTTTTGGGCCCAATACTCTTCAACATTCATAAATCATCTAGAGGAGGGGAGAAAAGAAGAACATCAAAAATTGCAGACAACATCAAGCTGCAGGAAATTGTTAACACTTCAGTAGATAGACTGAAGATTCAGAAGGATCTTGACAGACTTGAGCAATGGGTTCTATCCAAGAAGATGCAGTTCAGTAGTGAGAAAAGTAAGGTCCCACACTTGGGCTGGAAAAAACAAAAGCATAGGTATAGAATAGGCAGTACCTGACACAATAGTTGAGCCAACTATGAGAGGGATCTATATGTTCTGGTGGACCACCACTAATGTGTGAATCAGCAATATGCTGCAACTGCCAAAAATGCCAAAGCACCTTTGGGACTGCTACTGCAGATAGTCTGCATCAACAGAGGGATAGCATCTAGGTCACATGATAATACTGTTTTATACCACACTAGTGAGGCCACACTTGGAATACAAATCCAGTTCTGATCACCATGACACAAAAAGATGCTGAGACCCTAGAAAGTATGCAAAGAAGAGCAACAAAGATGATAAGGAATCTGGAGGCAAAATCATATGATCAACAGTTGAGGGAGCTAGATATGTCTAGTCTTTTGAAGAAAAGAATTAGGAATGACAGGATAGCTATCTTCCAAGATTTGAGAGACTGTCACAGACAAGAGGAGATCAACTTATTCTCCAAAACACCAAAGGATAGGGAAGAAGTAATGGGTGGAAGCTTGTTAAAAATATATCTAACCTAGAACTAAGGAGAAATTTCCTAACAGTAAGATCAGTTAATCATTGGAATGGTTTGCTTCCCAGAGTTGCTTGTGCTCCATTGCTGGAAGTTTTCAAGAAAAGACTGGACAACCATTTGACCAGAATGGCATAAGGTCTCCTGCCTTGGATAAGGGTCTGGACTATAGTACCTCTAAGGTCCCTTCCTGTCCTATGATTTTATTGTCTAGGATTATGTCAGTCCCACTTGTTAGACCAGACCAGAAAATCGACTCCATAGGGGGTCTAAAAACACTTTTATTGAGATCAGTTATTCTGTAATATCAGAGGCCATGGCTTCTCACTAGCCATAAACTGTAATACGGTATTAGTTGAAACAGGAAATTATGTTTTGTGTGATAGTCCCTTATCTTAGTATTCGTCTGTAGCCATAGAGAAGTATGGGTAGTCTTCCTTGATGGACTATCTCTGCAGGGCTGCTAATAAGCTGGATTTGAGATTTCAATGACCACACCCCATCACACAATCACATTTTGGGCGCTCGGCAACTGGCCCATATTTGCTCACTGACCTGGTATACATTAAAGAGTTGACAGTATCAGTTTAACTCTGGGGAGAAATTGTACCTGCTTGGTACAATTGGTACAGTATCCCTGAAGCAAAATGTCTAAGATTCATTTATAATTCTAGAATTAAAAGAGTAACAGGGAGTGGGAAGGATCTCGCTCTCTGCCTGGAGACCCAATGCCTATTAATGGATGTTTGCATAATACATCAAGCCACAAAGTTAGACAAACCCATTACACCTAATAGATTGTGAGAACCTCACCTATGCAGTCATACAGAGTATCATACAAATCCATACCAAACCATGGTACACTTAGACACAATGAGCTAGATGGATGAGTTGCTTTCATACAATATGGCTTCCTAATGCACTCAATATTTTGTTTTACGTATGCACTGAATCATTCAAGCCTGTCTAGATTACAGCATACTGAGGATTAAGACATATATAAAATTCATAGAAGTCTCTTTTATTATCATTAAGGCAAGTTATTACTGCATTACATTTATGGGAATGTAGAAGCATTAGGTAATAGGGAAGAAAAACAGTCGTCTGAAAATGCTGTTTCAGGAAAAAAGGAGAAAAAGAAAATCAGGTTTGACCTCTTGCAACTAATTAGACATGAAATCAAAGATTAAAAGCCTACTAATAATCCATGTAGCATCTACGCTTGAATTTTAATGCAGCATGTAAATCAAACTGACCAAAGGAATGCAGTGTTCACAAAATGCCATGAATAAGGCATAAATAATGAAGGGGCTTATTTTGTACTTGCATGCAGTCACTGTATCACATCCCTCCCCAATTCCCTGGTTAGCAAAAATGTGAAAAGCAGGTCAGATTATTCTAAAAACCAAAACTGTGATGGAGCTTATTGGTTACACTGGCTGAGTTTTATTTTATGGACTGCAGGCAACTATTTTTTTTTCCTGCCTGAAATGACTAGACATATAATGCCCAGAATTCAAAACCTGTCGATAAAAGAAGCTTTGACCTTGTGTTCGGTATACAAAGTAAAAATGTCACTTGCCTTATGTGATAAAAATGTGTTGGAAATTGGGGAGACATAATAGCAGCTTTTGATGGGCTTCATCTGTTGTAGAACCTGGCTATGCAGAACATTTCCTAAAAAGTGCTAGTGATTTGGTTTCACTGACTGTACCATGCAGCATGGAGGGGGCAACAGATGATGAATAGTAGCAGGACAGAACAGAGGAAATAAAATAATGAAGAAGATCCTGGAGGAAGCACAACTCATGTGCAAGAGAAAAAGAAGAGAAGGGCAGAGCAGAGCAGTGTATCTGAGACAAAGATGGAAGCAAAGTGCAGGGGACAAAGTGCAGGTGAATTAGGGAGAAAGGAGACATGTGGAAACAAAAACCTTGCCTGAGGCATATGGGATCTTCTCCTTCTAGGACTACACTATCTTTGGTACTAAACGGAGTTGCACTGCCTCAGGAAGATGTAATATGCAACTTGGGGATCCCAGAATGAGAAAGCCCCCAAACCCTGAGCCATTCAGTCTTATCAGCTTCAGTTGAAGCCTGTTGTTCCACATCCAGATTCCCACAGCCTCCAGGAACCAGGACAGAACATCAATAGCATTGCTTAATTCACCAGTATACAATAGTCCTTGACTTACAACCACAATTGAGCCCAAAATTTATGTTGTTAAGTGAAACATGCTAAGTGAGTTCTGTCCCATTTTATGACTGTTCTTGCCACCATTGTTAAATGAATCACTGCAACTGATAAGTTAGTAATCTGGTTGTTAATTGAATCTGCCCTCCCCACTGATTTTGCTTGTAAAAATGTTGCAAAAGATTATCACATGACCCTGGGACACTACAACCATCATAAAAGACAAACTCTAGACCTGAATTACTAGAATGTTCCCTATGTTACTCAATACAGTATGTTACTTGTTAAATGATGGCTTAGCACAATGGCATGATTCATATAACATGCTAAGTTAGGGAGAGGGACAGAGAGAGAGATACAAAGAGAGAGAGACAGAGAGATAGAGGGGGGGAGAGAGGGGGG
>JANHFL010001591.1:66501-120398 GCA_032468155.1 Oxyrhabdium leporinum | reverse complement strand
GAGATGAAGAGTGATTGGGCGAGCAGCGGGTGGGTGGGTGGGTGGGGTGAGCAGGGGGCAGGGTGAGCAGTGAGCAGGCAGGCAGGCAGGGGCGGGGCCCGCCAGAGGTGATAGTTGCCGGTTCTCCGAACCAATCAAAATTTTCCCTAGCGGTTTGCACGAAATGGTATGAACCGGCTAGATTTCACCTCTGCTCTTAACCTCTTTCTTTCTTGACGTCCTGAATATTTATTTCTTCTATTAATTTTGTCAGTAAGAGATATCTAATCCATAAAAATATGAACCTTACCTGAACAGACTTCTTCATATGTGGGATTTGGGGTATATCCCCCGGCATAACCTACTTGAGTAGAGTAGACTCCTTTCTGCTTCCAAAATTTCTTCTCTGCCCCCCAGAAACAGCCCATCCCTGCAATAAGCATAAGCAATTATAATACTAATGAAGCTGAGTTACTTACATTATATATAGAATAAAACAGAATTCTTTATTGGCCAAGTGTGATTGTATACACAGGAAATTTGTCTCCCGTGCACAAGCTGTCAGTGTATATGCAAGCAACAAGTGATAAATCATGATCATAATCATAAAATACAATCATAAATCATAAGATATAACACTCAGTTATAGTCATATGATACTAAAGCAATCAACATAAATCATAAGATACAAACAACAAGTTATATATCAAATATATAACTGATATAATAATAATGTATTTATTCTTACTAGCATACTGTGATACTTTTCATTTTGTCTCACTAGAGATTTTTATATCACTGTATTAAAAGGTATGTGTGCTCTCTTTGTGTTTACTGAACAAGCTATCATAAAACATTTATGACAATTCAACTGTAGACCCCTGTTTTAGAGAAACAATGATATTTGGATTTCCCTTCCAATTAAATTAATATGTTACCAGTATGGAATTTCAAAAGTTTCAATAAAAAATAATATCTCAATCCATACGAAGCAGATGAAAATGTCTTTTGAATATCAAGTAATTTGTGCCAAAACTCTTTTTCTGAAAAAGCATAAATATATTCAGTAAGATGTCTTTTCCTCTTTTTTATTGCCTGACAAACTCACTCTTTCCTTTGTAATTCTCATGTTCTTAGGTAATGTTAGTGCTTAACACAAATACCTTAGGCTAGTTAAAGACATGACAGTTAAACAATATGTAAAAATTGACCAGTATTAACCTAGATGTTGTACTTGTGGTTAGCTTACTATCTAACATACTGACATGAAATGAAATGAGTTTATTCCATTATCAATTTAGTAATTTGACAACTCTATATTTAAATTTAATTTCTGGATTGAAATATAAAGCTAATTAAATAGGAAAAATTTAAAATGCTTTTCATAAACTCAAATATTAAAAGTGCTGATACTCCCTAATTTTAGATGCTGCACTTTATCCAAAATTGTTTACAAAATACAGAACCTTTAGTGAAAAGACCACATCCATGTAAGAGTTTTAGGATAGATTAAAAGGCAATCATACATATTTTTACAGCATAATTTTCTTTCAGTTGATTAGCAAACTGTCAAAACACAGTAATCTGTATTAATGGCAAACATTCATTTAATGTTCTGCTTCCTGGCATCTGCAATCTTTAGAGGTGGCAGAACAATAATTAACTAAATTAGAGATCATGCAGGAAGGAGGTGGGAAAAGCCCTCTCAGCTTAGTCAATTCATATATGCAAATAATATATAAAGTGCATACAAAATGAAGTATTTATTCACTGATGTGACCAGTCTGCAGGTATAAGTTGGCAAATAACCTCCATATAAATAATCTTATAGCTTCAGAAATCATCCTATGAAATTGAAATATCTCAAATGGTACTAAATTAACAGCAAGCAGGGATAAGAATCCATGTTGCATTGACAGATATTAACATTTTTGGGCTAGAAAATATATACCAACAAGGACAATTCATAAAACATCTCAAAAATAGCTTCATTTAATAGCCATTAAAATTATCTTGAGTGTTGTCCTAAACAAAACTTATGTCAACATTTTGCAAGATAACCCTTTCTCCCTAATCTGGTTTAAAGTCTTGAGAAGACCTTAAAAACTAGGAAGTGCAGAATTCTTTGGGATAACCAAATAGCATTAAAGCATAGTATTAAAAAATCTGCAATTGAAATTGAAGAGAATGCGTTTTCTTTGTGGATCAAATGAAAAACTGTCCCAAGGATCTAAAAACTGATATATTGACATTTGCATTGTTAAAACAGAATTATGTTTTCATTTGGTATAATTGTTATCAAGCTCATATGTTTCACAGCAATTAATGCTTTGATGGGTCATCTGCTAGTAAATCCTATTTTTGCAGACCACAAAGCCTCCGAAGATTGGGCCACTGAAATATGACAGCAAAATGGCATAATTACTTTTTTACAATGTAAGTTTAAAAAAACACAGGTGCATTATTCCTCTGACTTTAAAGCACCTTTTTTTCTATTCCTCCCACCTAATAATAATAAAAAAGGGAAAATTTCAACCCCGCCCACTCTTATGACAACAGTAACTGGCAGGATGATTCCTGCTGGGCATGATGCCTGCAGCTATAAGAATTTTTAAAAATTAAAATAACAACACTATGATTCCTAGACAAAATAAATCACTCATCTCTTTTACATAAAAGGGATCACTTCCCAAAAATTCTTGCAATGATAAATATAGGAAACTGTGTCTTCTGTATGTGTATAAATTTTGAACAACATATAGTTTACATGTAGACCATTATTTTCAATTAATGTGAAGCAACTTCCTATTTTCATCACTAATATCACCTTCCTATTTTCATCACTAATATCAAAGTGCAAAAACATCTTAAAGTTAAGCTCTTAAATTTCATTGGCAATGGAGGGAGTTTTTTCATTGAAATACAGGATTCTACCTATCTTTATTTTTATTCCCCAATTTTAGATTTTTTTTTTCTTTGAAATGTTTTAATCCAAGTCCTATCAAGAAATGTAGCAGGACATCTCTGCTACCTCCTATCATTTTAAACATTTGTTCAGAAACACAGTTAATAGAATAAAGCAAAAACTGACATCAAGTAGATCACAAAGATATAGAGTTCCTTTGAATATTCAGAAACCAGCTTCAAACTACAGGGCTCTGACCAGCTGTTATGTCTGTTACTAGTATAAAAGTACTAAAAACAAAATTTTACTACAGTCTAAAAATAATTACACAACTATAATAAATCTAGCAATGGATAAAAGGACTAAGTATAACTGTAATTGTGTCCTGTATCTCAAAACCATTCATTTTCCAGTTTACCTGTTGATTGAAATTAGAGGAATTGTTATTTTCATATAATCATCTTCATGGATGTAGAAGGTGTCATACATTCTAAATTCTTCCATACTTCTTATGTGAACTGGAACTCAGGAAAAGCACATGATGTTTATATTTCTTGTTTAATATGGTCCATATTTTAGAACAACATAATTTAAAGCAAGCATAGACTATAGAGGCCCTCACCAGAATAGTAATGTGAGACCCTAGGTCAATGATTGCCCCTATCTATCAGATACAAATATTAGAATTAAAAGGTTTTGAAGTTGGGATACTCAGAAAGTATGACATAGTTAATTTTCTCTATGGATTCCAAAGTCTTCTCTTGCTGGCATGCATGCCTGGACCCAAAATTCTGTCTTGTTTAACAGACAATGCCCAAAGGGAACAGATGCGCGAGTCAGTCTTAACAGATCACACAACTGGAATAGTCATTATTTATTTATTGGTTGAATTTATTTTGCATATACCATTATCAATGCAGGAAGTGTTTCTTGGGCATAAAAGAATTGCTCCCCTTTTAACTTCTAGATGATCTTGTTGCCCCTTCCTTCCTTCCTTCCTTCCTTCCTTCCTTCCTTCCTTCCTTCCTTCCTTCCTTCCTCTTTGAATGAGTTGATTCATGGCAACTGCCTGAACAAGTCCCTGCAGTTTTCTTGGCAACATTTTTTAAGTGGTTTGAACTGCCTCCTTCCTAGGGATGAGAAAGAGTGAGTGGCCCCAAATCATTCAGCTGGCTTAATAGCTAAGGCAGGACTAGAACTTCAGGATCTCTCAGTGTCTAGCTTGGTGCCTTAACTACTAAACCAAACTGGCTCTTTTTATTTATTTATCCTTTTATTTATTTATTTATTCATTTTCTATAGCTGCCCGTCTCAATCCAATTTTTCTTTAGTGTTCAATATATTATGCACAAGAAATTAACTATAAAAATAAGGTACATGGTATTATTTTAACAATATGAAAAAAGAGTTGAATCTTTGAGCTGTGCCAGAATCTCCACTATTTGTACTAAAAATATTATAAATATTTAATTTCTAAATTTCCCTTTGTTGTATTTGACAGATATATAATATCTCTAAACATTTAAAATGTTTGTACATTTATGAATTCAGTTCTTTCATCAGTTCTTTTTCCCCTTAATAGACATTTTCTGAATATTTAAAATTTATCTTGCTGTGGTATAAGCACGGAAACTATTCCTGCTTGAATGAGGTAAAACTTCTTCTGTAAACACACACTCTTAATTTTGTCATTACTTCATAGTCTCTAACTTTAAGTTCTCAATCTATTTAAGTTTAAACTCTGAGTTATCATTAATAACTCTTTTCTAATGTTCTAAGTTTATCCCTGCAGCTATGAATATTTATTTAGTAAATTGTGATATTTTTGTTAGTATATTTAGGAATTATGCCTAGAAAAAGAATGTGGTTTCATTTCAAATATGATTTCTAAAATTTTCTGAATAATAATGTGTACTTCTTTCAAGTACTTTGGAGGGTTTTTTTCCTTGTTTACCATATATGATAAAATGTTCATTATGTCTCATGGCATTTCCAACATTTATTACTTTATGATTTAGCAATTATTGATGGGGTTGTATACCATATGTAAAACATTTTATATCAGTTTCCCCTTAAATAGTAACGTGGGGTAAATTTTATAAATTTGTTCCATAATTCTTCCCATTATTGTATTGTGACTATTTCTTTAAAAATTTGGCATCCATTTTATCACATTTTTTTTAAAGTGCTCTGTCTCCATGTCTCAAAGGTGATTTTCCAAAAGGTAACTGGATTTTCTTGTTTTTTTCTTTGAAAATGTTTCACTTCTCATCCAAGAAGCTTCTTCAGTTCTAAGTGCTGGTGGGAAATTATTAGAACTGATAATTCTGAATTAGAACTGAAGAAGCTTCTTGAATGAGAAGCAAAATGTTTTCAAAGAAAAAAACAAGAAAGTTCAGTTGCTTTTTAGAAAACAACCTCTGGGACAACCATGACCTGGATGACTGAGAATCTCCATAGACATTCTATCTCCATGTCACATCTGAATGACAGTTCAACTGTAAACTACTAGATGGTCTTGAATCTGTATGAACATTTCAAATTAAAGTTAATCAGATTGACCCTGACTGAATAAATACATAAAGCACTGGAAAGTTGGAAAGCTGATTGGGATTTTTGGTATTAAGCCTTCAAAGTCTGGGGAAGATTTTGATTACTCAGCTTAACAAATATATAAGGAATTGTAAATTATAAATGCATTCAACTATTTCAGAAACGGATATTTTATTATTAAAACTACATTATCTTTTATGTATTTTCTATAAGCTATATAGAATACATCCAGTCTAATTTTACTATAGTCTTCAACGTACAACAATTCATTTAGTGACCGTTTAAAGTTACAACGGCACTGAAAAAAGTGACTTATGACCATTTTTCACTCTTATGGCCATTGCAGCATCCCCATGGTCACGTGATATACATTCAGATGCTTGACAACTGCCTCACATTTATGATGGTTGCAGTGTCCCAGGGTCATGACAAGTAAAGTCAATGGGGAAGCCAGATTCACTTAACAACTATGTTACTAATTTAACAACTGCAGTGATTCACTTAACAAATGTGGCAAGAAAAGTAGTAACATGGTGCAAAATCCACTTACCAATTTTTTCACTTAGCAACATAAATTCTAGGCTCAATTGTGGTCATAAGTTGAAAACTACCTGTACTGTAATATCATTCTATTCTGCATTGCTGATCTCTATATTTATTTTGTTTTAAACTCTATATCCCTGTTATCTCTCTAGAACTATATTCTATATTCTTTATTTTTACATTCCACCTTTACTCATGAGCTAAATATGATGTACATAGCACCATCCCACAAAATAACTGTAAAATAGTTTAGTTTGAGAGCAGTGATTTCCCCAAGTCATTCAGGGAGCTTGTATTTATTAGTTTCCTCATTTTTTTTCATACCAGAGTTTGAACTGTAGCTTGCCAAATATCAAGGTAGAAGATCCTACCAAGCTTTAGCCCTACTATGAATAATAGCAGACATCTGTGTACTAATTTTCAGTTTGGGGGGTGGGAGCATGATGCACCCGATTCTCTTTTATTGCTGCTCAGTGTGTTTTGCCTTGTTGTACCTCATCCAAAGGTCGATGATTGAGGCAATGAACAATCTTGTAAATAAATATATAATAAGTCTAGCATATTACAACTAATAGTTAGCACCTACTTGAAGTTAGATAAGGTTCAACGAAATTTAAGGGGAGTTGGACCTAGTCCACTGATGGCTGCACAGGGATTCTAGTCTGATTCCTCTTTTAATTCTGCCCCCAACTTCTGCTACTCTTTCTCCCATAAACACAATCTTAATTCTCTACAAATTAGATATTTCAAAGTTCCATTCAACTATCGAGTTATTCCATAAGCTTATCATAACTAAATTCTTTACAAGATTGTAAATTACCATTAAGATAATAAACCACAAATCCCTTTCAAGAAACAGCTAAGTCAGTGCAAACCATTAACTAAAAATCGTTAATCATAAAAGTATATTTGATTTCTACTGATTTCTAAGAGCCAAATTTATATTTGTACTCTGTAATGTTTAAAATGGCTTCTGGCTAAACACAATAATGACTAATATCTTTTGCCATTCCCTTCTAAAAATATAACTAGGAGCAATTGTGAATGTATTCTTTATTGTAATGCAGTAAGTTTGAGCTTTAAAATCCATCATTACATGAATCCTTTATTTAATTTTGTGCATGTCTACCTTCAGATCACTTTTGACTCCTGGTCACTGCCTGGACATGTCCCTCACTTTTCTTGGCAAGATTTCAGAAGCAGTTTGCCCTTGCTTGCTTCTCAGGCCTAAGAAAAGATGACTGCCCTAAATTGCCCAGCTAGCTTTGTACCCAAGGCAGGCCTAGAAACTGAGGTGTCCCAGTTTCTAACCACTATATCAAACTGGCTCCCTCATTCCATATCGCAATCTTCATTCATTTTTCATATCGGGTACAATATCCATATCTGTGTGTATTGGAGGCGTCTTTCTATTAACAAGTCAAAAGACCAGATTGGATATTGAAAATTTGAATTTATCCATACTTGGATGAGTTATCATTTTAAAAAGAGATAATAGTGATAAAGTGTTTCTTGAGGGAAAGAATTATGGTGATATTCATTAATATTAATAATAGAAAAACAGCATAATTTAATATAAGTCTAGACAGAAATAAAGTCTCAATATTAGACAAATTGAACTTACCAAATATTGCCATGTGCATTGCCTCTGGGAAGGGTTCAACCATACTGTTCCCATTCACATGATGTTTACCTGAAAATCAAAGCAATATTATCTTATCAAATAGGAAAGTTTGTTTGGGTTATATGGCTCATCTTATATACCTGCGAATCTTCATGTGGGCCCTATTCTCAATTTCCTAAAACAATACCCCTCTATACATAAATAATCACATTACCTGGGCTTCAGTTTCACCCTAACCTGAAGTTGGGGAGATGGGAACCAGCTTTTCAAGATTTTCTAGAGAGCTAATAGGATGGTAGCCTTCTGGATCTTAGTTTTCCACAGGGCAGGAATTGTTACCAACCTCATATTTATTCTCTACTATATGTTTCTGTCATGAGTCTCATTCACATTATCAGAGATCTGTTACTGATTTTTAAAATTTATATTGCTTCTATTATTCTGTTCAAAATGAATATCCAAAAAGCAAGATATTCTGTAATTCTACATTAATTTACTGCATGTAAGTTCCATTTAATTTGGATCTTCCTTTTAAATACAATTACATAGGATTGATCAATGTCACAATTAAAAAATGAACAAAACCACAAGTTAATATTCCCAAAGTAGCAGCAATTGATCAAAAGTTCAAACAAATTGGCTTTAAATTACCACCTAAAAATGGAAGGACTGATTATGTGCCATCATTATACCACATGGGTATCAGTTTTTTCCTTCTAAAATGGAAGGAACCAAACTGATATTTTAAACAAATGCCATTCCATCGAGTATCTTCTGATCAGAAAGATGAAATACAAATCAATCAAATAAATAACAGATTACACACTTTCACAGAACAGGCCTTTCCAAAAGAAAGTGACAAAAAGAAGGGCCTTTGAAGTTTAAGAAAGTTATTGTAATATGAGAAATACCATTCTGTATAGTATCTTGTTCTTGTGTGTTTAAAGGATCTAAATTTAATACTGGCACTTTAAACTGTGTTCATAAAAAGAATCTTAACTAATAAAGTAGATGTAGGATTGGAGTGATATAAACTTTGGTTTTAAAAAACTGGCTGAATTTTGAACCATCTGACATATCTGAGTCACTGTTGGAAGTGTCTACAGAGAGACCAGTCTGACATTTATACAGTTTGTGCCAATTCTTTTATACATTCTCAAAACCCAATTTATTCTATAGTCAACATGCCAGATAATTTGGTGGTAAATAAATAACTGATTGGGCAGATTCACACACATTACCATAATATACATAATAAACCATGGATTCATAAATTATGTTAAGACAAAAATCATTACAGTAAAACCTTAATTTTCCAGAGCTTATTCCAATGGATTTTAATGCAACAGACCAAATTCTGTTGTAATTTGCAACATCTGTGTAATGATGACACAACAGAAATTACCTTATAGTATTTAAAATGTAATAAATTATATTTCATAATGGTAGAAAAATATATTATATTGTACATGTTGTAGCAAAATGTTTATTTATAATATTTGTAGACCCACAATCATAGAAGCTTGGATGATGTATAACACAGCACGATAGTACAGAACATGACATGCATACCATGAGAAAATGTCCACACTCTTCATTTCAGGACCAAACCCCTAGTGAAATAAATGTTTTCACTACCTTGCATATTGCAAAGAAGAAGGCTATATTCAGGAAACCAGAGCCTAGGAGCCACTAGAGAAGATCCAATTATCCAATTAGTTAGGAGGCTCTCTTAAAATGTTCATACCAGATAGGCAGAATCAACCCTGTTGAGCACAGTACCTGATGTACCAAAGTACTATGGGCTTTGAAGATAAAAACCAGCAATTTGAATTAGATTTGGAAGCATATTAATATCCAATGTAGTGATCTTGTAATTGATACTAACTGTAACTTTGAATTTATTTGGCCAGAAATCTAGCCACTGCGTTCTGAAGTTATAGTTTACAAGGCATCTCCAAAGGTTGTAGAGCAGGGGTATCAAACTCAAAATCCACAGGCTGGCTATGGGGTGCTCAAATCTGGCCTGCGGAGCCAGTCTGGAAATTGCAAAGGACCAGCCCGCAGTGCCTCTGGCAGTCAAAACGGGGTATGCGGGTGCACAAGGCCCCACGTCCCCCATTTTTTGCCTGGACAGCCTCCTGCAGCACTCTGCCAGTCAAAACTGGGCATGGGGGGGAGCGTGAGGCTCCCCCATACCTCGTTTGGCGAGCAGGGTGCTGCAGGAGGCCCTCCAGGCCAAAAATGGGTGCGAGGAGTCAGCCGCCCTGCACCCCATTTTGGCTGGCAGGGGGCTGCAGGAGATGGCCGTCCTGTCTCTCTCTCTCCCCCCCCCCAGCTTGCAGAGGAGAACTATAATGCTGATCCAGCCCTCTAAGAAATCCAGTTTGACACCTCGGCTGTAGAGAATGCACTGCAGTAATCTAAATGCATAGTAAGTAAGGCTTGAGTAAGCTGATATTGGAGCAGAAAGGGTTGCACTGGCATGCCAACTATTCCTGGGTAAAGATATCCTTGGCCACAACTTTCATCAGTTTAAATAGGAACTATAAGACCTGGATGAGCTCCAACTCACAAACCAACTTCTTTGTGGATGTATGCCCATATCTAGAGTAACTACCAGCATCCCTTTTATCAGATCACTCTAATGTGAATTGACGGAAAACAATTTGGTCTTGCTAAAATTTAATCTGAACTGATTAAATCAAGATCCTGGATCCATCCAGATCCTGACAGACACTAATGTCATCAATATATTGAACTGACAAATGACTTTTTCCACCAGATTCATATACTGTAAATATTAGAGGAAAAGACCTCTATAGCATATTCCACTAAAGCAACCAGGAATGTGAGTGCTGCTTGTCCACAATTCAAATAGAAGCAAAACTACTATAAAGCAATGCCCCCCAATTGCCACCCCTTGCTGATGATTCAGCAAAATGCCATGAGTGATGATATCAAATGTTACCAATAAGTCCAAAGAGACTAAGAGGGTCTCTATATTCATCTATATTTCAACAAAGGTTATATATAGCTAACTGCCATTTTTGCCCCATGATTGGGCCTGAATTCTGACCATCAGAAATACAGATAATCTGTTTCTTCTAGGACCTTCCACCAAGGTAGGTAGCATTATTCACACCTTCAAAGAAGCATTGACAGTTTCCTTGTCTAGTCACTCACACCCTACTGGCTGTCCAAAGAAGCTGGAGAGATATGGATCCAGCTCACAGGTATTAGGACTTATACCACACTTAAACCTGTTCATTTATTTGAACCCTACAATACGAAAGCAATCTCAATAATACACTATCTTGTTCATCACAGTGGACTCTGTCCAATTGGCAGAGTAAATTCAAGCAACTTTATTTAGCAAGAAACCCACAAATTCATCCACCACGCTTGAAGGAGATTTGTCTTACCCATCTTTTCTTAAAAGAGTCTTAGTAACTCTGAATAAAGCTTCCAGGCAAGAGACTACAGATCTCATCGTGTGGATTAAATAATGATACAAATGATGAATTTCCATCAGTTATGTCACTGCAATGAAGTGCTATTTGACTGAACAGACTTTAGGGAATTACAGATGTCCTGTGCCTCAGTTCCGCAAAACCAAGTTTTATTATAATTATAAATCTATTCTGACCATATTTATATGTCATGCTAGCAGACCTGGCATTCAGAACAGCTTTCATTTCAGTTCTTACTGCTCTTCAGCCAGCTTGGTGATGATGAACATTGAAGTAAAATACAAGTAATCTTCGACTTACAACAGTTCATTTAGTGATCTTTCAAAGTTACAACGGCACTGAAAAAAGTGACTTATGACCATTTTTCAGAGTTACGACCTCTGCAGCAGCCCTACAATCATGTGGTCAAAATTCAGATGCTTGGCAACTGGTTCATCTTTATTATCTTTGCTATGTCCCATGTGATCATTTTTTGTGACTTTCTGACAAGCAAAGTGAATAGGGTAGCCAGATTCACTTCACTTAACAGGTTAGTAACTTATCAAAACTTAACAGGTTAGTAACTTATCAACTGCAGTGATTCACTTAATAACTATGGCAAGAAAGATTGTAAAATGGGGCAAAACTCACTTAACAAATATCTCACTTCACCACAGAAATGTTGAGCTCAATTGCAGTTATAAATTGAAGAATACCTGTACTTGTACATAAAAATGTACTTTTTGTTTCTTATTATTTTGAAGATAATATGAAACTTACACATTTGAACTGAATATAACAACATATTTTTCTTGCCACTACAGCTTTTCACTTTTAATGAAAGAGGTAAATATACCCTAGCTTATGCTATTCAAGCTTTTTACCATGTATAATCACTATTTCTTTCTCAGGTACATAGTATTTACAATAAACTAGTAGACTTCTAAAATACTTTCAGTTATGCTTATTGGAATGAAATTCACATTTATATTTTATTTCAAAACCAATTTCTCATGTTCTTCCTATATGTCTTAAGAAAATGAATGGTTTTCCCTCCTTTCTTTAACCCACTATCCATTAAGTCACAGAATTAAAATGCACAACAGCTCCAAGATGCTGCATTGTTAAATACGGTTCATATATTTCCACCATGCTGCTACCTTTTGTTTGGAGTAAGCAGTGTTACACATAACACAGAGTAGAATTAAGAAATAGAAAGCCCAAGATATTAAAGCTGTGACATAAGAAAAGGAAACAGTGATAAATTCAAATTATACCAACACTATTCATTATACCTCTCCATATCTTTCTTCTCTTGCAAACCGTTTCTGTACATGCGTCATACATTGCCTTTTCTTCTTTAAACCTTTCACCTTTTTTGAGGATCTCATCAATTCTGTACAAATTTTATCCTCTTCTTCTCCATCTATTCATTCTTTATTCATATATTTGTTTTGTGATTCAATCCTCGTATATGACTAAACTATCTCAACATATTTCTTTCATAATGGTCATTCACTTTTGCACTAAATGCACACTCATTCAGCACCCATTCATTCTCTCAACTCTTTCTTTTCTCATTTTCTCATACAGATTTGTTCTAACCAATTCCTACTGCATTCAGCTTGCTTTTATGCTTCTTCTGACATACCCAGTTTTCATTTCCATATAATTAAGTAAGAAGAAGCATACTGTTATACACAGGCTTTTCTCTTTTTTTAACATTCTACTCGACATAATAAGTATTACCATTCTCCACAACTTGCATTTCCTAAAATTTCCTCATTCATCTTCAGTTAATAAAATTCTATCAACGTATACAAGTTCACCGATTTATTATAGTTTGGTGATTCGGTGGGCTTTATTTATTTAGTCACATTCGTATATTGCCTATTCATATAACTTTATTTGTATTATAAACCAGGGTGGATAAAAATCGATGATTTTTTAAAAAAAATAAAAATTGATTTTTTTAAAATTTAAATCAGTTTTTTTAAATTTTTATCAAATTTATTTTAATAAAATGCTTTTGGAGTAAAAATCTATCTAAAGATAGTTTTCCATTTAAGATACATTAATAATTTAGATTATTCAGCATGAAATGGAGCTTTGTTATATAGCATGAGGCTGTATATTCTGCAAAATTTACAACTCATTAAATGAATCCAAGGTCCACAAGCTAAATAGGAAACCTTCATTTTGTTTGCAAATAATAATATTAAAGATACTAACTACCAGCAAGAATGAGTCCTTACTTTTAAAGAGCATCTGTCATTTGAGATCCATTATGGCAGCGCCTGTTAACGGGCATCCACTCACCGGATGCCTGCCACGTCCCTCACCTTGTTGTGTCACTGCCGCATCACCAGCTGTCCCATTAAAGTGAATGGGACTGTCGGTGAGTCAGTAGTGGGTCAGAGGAGGAGCCGCTGCGGGACAGAGATGACAGTTGCTCTTTAAAAATTATGATTTAAATCGAGTTGATTTAAATCAAGTCTTTTTACTAGTGATTATCATGATTTAAATCGACTTGATTTAAATCAAATCCAACCTGTTATAAACTGATAGAAGTTTCCTCCCATTTTCTCTGTCAATTCCCAGTCAAAAGAAAATGATTTTTAATTATACACCTAGTTACTATTTATATAACATTTGCTGCAAAACATTTGAGTTGTTATCTACTGTCATATGCATATATGTTTACATCCCCAAGAAACATGTTTAATGTCACCCACAAGAATTCTGTATTTATATCTGTGTATGTGTATGTATTCCAAATATAATTTTTATTAAAGATATTTTTCCACAAAGTAAAAATAATAAAAGATTTTGAGTTAAAGATAAATGAAGAAAGGTAGTAAAAAGTAAAAAAAGAAACCTAAAAAAGTAAAAAAACAAAAACAAAAACAAAAAAGTGGTTTCCAGTCTTATCAGCAGTTATTATGTTTATATTTTGTCCTTTCTTAAGGTTAAAGTTTCCTTCTTTCCCTAATGTACCCTTTCTAATAATCAAATCCATAAATAATTAGATCATTTTTTTCAGCAAAAAATCCCACAGCATTTTTATATAAATATGCATAAATTCTTTAAAACAATGAAAAGGACATCGTACATTCTTGTCTTATTCACAGCTCAGTGCTGAATTTTTAAATTATCCCTGTGTTCTCATGTATTTTTTTACTCGTCACATGAGACTCTGACTGCTTTCACTATGCACAACATTCCATAATTCAAGCCTATTTATTTTATCACATACTTTAATTAATAAAAATACAATCAATTAATGATAATTAACTTCTGGGCTAAATGGCAATGGTCATTTCTGGGGTGCTGATGTTTCATCAGCAATTATTGCTGGCAACTTCAGAGACAGTGATCTGCTCCAAAGCACACTTCTCAGTAGCTCACAGGCAACTAAATAAGGACTTACTAGATTCTGGATGATCTAGCTTCTAACTGAACTTTCCAGCTGAGCTGATATCTGATTGGCTCATATAATGGTATCAGCCCCACCAGTAGATCAGACCAGGAATCAACTCACCAGGAAGGCTACATTTATTGAGTCATTATTCTATAACAACAGAATCTTGCAAGTCTGATTGTATTGTACTTCCATGCTTGTATGAATTAGAAAGTGTCTATCTTCCATATACTTTCTGCTTGCTTTGGGAGTTAAGATATGTGTTTCTCCTTGTAGCGATGGTAATCTCACCTATCTCACCTATCTCCATTAAGGTCATCTTTCTTACATTTTACACACTGGAATCCAAGGAATCCTGGGTGATTCTTTGTCCAGGTTAACTTCCAATTGTCCTAGCCTGAGGAAATTTGAAAAGATTAGTCCTTGCGATAGGCTACTGCTTGGTATTCTTTCAGGTGAAGCTGCTATAGATTATTTTTGTTATTGGTTAATTAAGGGCTGTTTGTCCTGGTATAGTGTAAAGCTGGGATTCAGACTTTGTTGACCTTCAGATTGTATTCCTTTTGGTTAACATTGTTAGAATGTTTATGAATTTATAACTTCTCTGTGCAGTCACATGCAATAATTTGACATCATTACCAGTACATTTGTCGTCAAATTGGAACTTATGTTCATAGTTGTCGAGACGGCAATGCCTTTTATATTCCTTTAGTCAAGCATTGAGATAACATTTTTCAGTTCTAAAAATAACTGCGGGGATGCAGTAAACCTCTGATTGGGATAGTGGATATCTAAATCGTGTTTCTCCAATGATTTTTCAATTTAATCTGTAACCTTGTCAATATAAGGGAGAAATGCCATTCCCACTGAGGGTTGTTTCCCCTTAGATTATATACTTATTATATTTATTGTTGGATTGCATTACTTGCCTGATCTCCCTGACAGAGCATTCACTAGCTTGTAAAGCATTATTAAAAAGTCTGAATTCATCTGATATTTTTTCAGATTCACAAATATATTTAGAGGGTCACTAAAACTTTTGACAATCCTTCTCTTCTGGCAAGAATATTGGTTGGAATTTTTATTAGACAGTGTCCATGTCTGTTGGTTTTCAGTAATTGTTGACATTCTCCCTTAATTATTAAAACATCCAAAAATGGAAGTTTTCTTCTTCCATCATAAATTGAATAGTTAGATGAATACTATTCAAATGCTGCAGAAATTTATTGAATTCTTGAGCCTGAAAAAATATTCTCATTTTAATTTGATCCAAAATCATGTAATCACTTTTATTTTTAATTCCATTTACTTTCCTGGATGCTCCTTCTTTGCCCATTTCAGATTTTTAAAAAATTTTCATTGAAAATATTTTGAATTATTCACGCTTCTTTTAATCTTAGCTGTTCCTTGCTCTGTTTGACTAGTTGATTTACAACTTTTTTCCCTCTATATGCACATAAAATATTTCTCCTTGACTATATTCTCCTACTTGCATTTTTTCCTCATCCACAGCCTCTTTCATGTCATCATTCAAGCAAGCATCTTGTTTTACAATTCCCATTAATATAACTGCACACTTCAATAGTATATAATACAATTCTTTTCACTGTGTTTGAAGCAGCTTTCACATCGTTTGCCTGTATGACTACTTTCCATTCATCCTGTTCAGAATTAATTTATCTTGTAATACTTTTTGTACAAGAATAGTACTTTCTCTTCCAGAAATCATTCTTTTTTCTTTTTAGTTTAGTTTAGTTTTTTCTACTAGTTTCTTTCACTTCCTTCATTTTTTTCCAAGATCCACTCCTGATATTACCAAAAAGTTCTATCCCTCATCTGGAACCTCATCATCCATATAAGAAAGAATATAGAGGTTCCCAAGTTCTATTTTTCATCAGAAAGAATCAATCATGCTTTTCAACTAATTCATTTGCCATGTAATGCAATATGAACAGAGACTTATGCTTAAATCACATAACTACAAAGCCATTACTGCAAATGCAAAGTTCACTCAAGAACAGCACTTGGCACCTTGATCCCATGGTTAGTCTAGTCTAGTGCTGTCGATGTTTGGTCTAG
This sequence comes from Oxyrhabdium leporinum, assembly GCA_032468155.1. Classification (NCBI taxonomy): domain Eukaryota; kingdom Metazoa; phylum Chordata; class Lepidosauria; order Squamata; family Cyclocoridae; genus Oxyrhabdium; species Oxyrhabdium leporinum. Next base: position 103,842 of record JANHFL010001591.1, on the reverse strand, counting down.
TGGTTAAGGTACCAGGCTACAAACTGCAAGACTGTGAGTTCTAATTCTGCCTTAGCCATGAAAGACGTCTGGGTGACTTTGGATCAGTCACTCACTCTCACCCCAATTCACCTCACAGGGTTGCTGTTGGAATAGGAAGGAATATTAAATATACTCACTACCTTGAGCTGTTTATATAAATAATAAAGGCAGGATATAAAATAAATAAATCAAAATAAAATAATAATAAAGGTGGGAACAGTGAGAGCCCTTTCACATTTACTTGTGGCATTACAAAACACAGTCTGAGAACTCCTATGTTAATTTGTGTTCTTTAAATTTATTTCTCTTAGGTTTGAATCATGTTAATAGGATGTGGTTAATGGCAATTTAACTAAACCAAACAAAGTTTACCTTTTGTTCCCTTTGCTATTTATCTTGGTTCTTGAAGTGTTGAACAGAAATATTTGACAAGATAAGATAAGGGGACAAAAACTTTAAAATGAGAGTTTTAAGTTCAGAGCTTTAATAGATTATTTGGTTATGATCTTACAAGACTCACCAAAATGTTTTGAATTTTTAATCAAACCACCTTGCTTAGCAATGGAAATTCTTGTCTTAATTGCAGTCATAACCTAAACAATACCTATACTTTTTGTCCATATTTCCTCATCAAATAACTGCTAGCCCCTTTCTGGCTTTATTCCTCACCACAATTCCATGTAAACATTCTTCACTGCTATGAGTGAACATCAGTATAAATCTGTAAGCCAGTGGGTTACCTTTCAGCCTTTGTACAAATGCTAACCAATTTCAGTGTTCTCATCAGATAGGTAATAATTTATCTGTCTTAAAATGTCAGGAGAAAATGCTCCAAATGCACACTGAACATATAGCAACAGGATTAAGCATTCTCACAATATGGTTGAGAAAGAACTAATGACATGCAAAGAAATGAAAAAAGAAAAGAAATTTGTGTTCATTTATTGTTGCTGCTTTCCAGGTGAGTACTTTCCCTCTCAACAAAAGTCTCTAGGCACTTCTGTCTAGGTAGAAAATGGTAGCCATCCTGTGATCAAAGTTCCAATAATTGTCCAAACAGCTGCACAAAGGCCTTTGGACTTTGCTTTTTCAAACATCAGCCCTTCTTGCAACTGTACATGATATTAAAGGAAAATTGTGGGAAAGGGAGCTATTTAAATTTAAAAAAAACTGATCTACTGTTCTTCATTTGGCTTGTGGTGGCCCATTATTCTTTTCATCAAGATGAGTCCAGTAAATCACAGACAAATATGATCTTTGTCCCCAAATAATTCATTGGTGTTTTTAAAAAAATCATTGGTAAAACATGGCTTGTTGAATAAACCACTCTTTATGGCTCTTTCGTTGCACTAAGCCATAAAACATGGTTTTAAAATCACAGTGCCTAGATTTACACAACATATTAAGCCAAAACATGATGTGGCTAAGGATGATGTGTGAATGTATCCAGCATTTAAGCATTTTACCAATATTTAATATTAAGGGCAAACAGAAATACAAAGAACATAATCTGAATCTGCAGCTTGTCTAGAACTGAATTACAAAATTAAATTAAACTACTACCAAGAGCTGCCCTTAGAACTGAGATAGTTTCAGAGCACCTCAAACAGCAGAAGCAGCAGCCACCTTTAACGAGTAATATTTGCAGCTATTGTACTTTTCAGGGGCAAATAATATAAAGTAAAGAATGAGAAAACTTCCAGACCAGCCAGGTGACTTTTCACCTAGTTAGATGGAGACTTATGAAAAACAACACGGTTTCAATTTATACTTCAGAATAAATTATCTTTAGTTATTAAAAGCGACAGTGACAAACGGCACTGTGGTAAGTTTGAGCAATTTGTTCATATCGTTAATGTAGTACAATCTGACACCTCACATGCAATTGGATCTATTACAGCAAGAGTACTACTGTCTGCCTACTGATCAATATTACAAAATATGATGTATGTCAGCACAGTATTTCTGCAGATTATTCCAAAATTCATTTTAGAATGAGTTGAAGATATACCCAAATTCCTTCTGGATTTGTTTCTTTGTTTGAAAGCAGCTGTCAAACCAAAGAAAAATAACTTAACAGTATATTACTATCAGTGGGAAAATTAAGTGTGGAATAAAATAGCCATACACTTTTAAATTACTCAGTTTTTGGAAATCAATAATACTTTCACAACATTATAATCCATATGTTTATGTTTCAAAGAGTACACAACTAATCAGCCTTTGAAATCCATAGCTCTACTGCACATTTTCCTGTTTTCATCTATTCTTTTGATTTTCTCCTATACCATTCCTTTTCTAGACAGAAGATACAAAACCAAAAGGAGCTACATAGATGTAGCTGAGAAGCAATTGTCTGTTACCTCCAATCACACAGTAGCCCAGGCTCTATCCAATTATTTTCTCCGGCCATGCGTTCATGAATTCAGAGCAGCTAGATAAAAGTTTCCATGAACATAGCATCATCTGTCACAATGTAAGGCTTCAGATGTACTTAGAAAAGAAATCTGAAGGCCACACTTCTACATTATTAAGACATGACGTGGTTTAGTTTATGGCTTAGTGTCTACTGCAAACTCAGCAGCTGTGATTTATTCAGTAAGTCATGGATAAACCAACATGGCATAGCATGATGTGCAAACACAGAATATTGTGGTGTTATAAAGGTATATAAACTCATAATTTATCTTCATTTATTTTTAATTATTGAATTTTGATTTCTTTTCCCAAAACAGGTAGATAAGGATGGACGTAGTGTCCTTTCAGCCATTACTGGATTGCAGTTCTCAAACCTTCACCATTGTTTGTCCAAGACATCCAGGGTAATGAGCATGGAAGTTCAAAAGTACCCATAAGACCACAGTTTACACTAGCTAAAATGTTTGAAATAGCAAATTACAAATAAATTATGTTATACAACTATAAAAATAAATCCTGAATCTCTATTTTTAAAAAGAGGCAATCAGGGCATATTATTAAGTCACCGTTATTCCATACTTGTACTACAGAAGGGGATCGAAGTGGCAGAAATAGGGCTTGTCTTTGAAATCAAATAGGTTTATAGCAGGAGTTTTGAGGAATTTCCCACATTATACCACCATTAGGCTATCACCTGCTGACATTTGTCGATTATCTCTGTACAAATGAGGACAAAAACATTCATATTTTGTCATCTGGATCATCTGTTGGCTGCATCATTATTATTTTAGAACTCGAGCCCATATTTTCACTATATTGTTAATATAGCACAATAGCTGTGACCCACTTCTTCCCCAATGACATACCTCACAAGAAGCCATTGTTCAGATGTCAGTAGCTGAAAGCAATGTGCAGGCTGTGAATATCCTACATATATACACTGGGGTCCAACTACCACACCTTGATGGCAGATTATCTGTCTAGAGGTTATATTAAAGTTTCATTCAACTGCCAGTCAACAGATGAGTAGCAACAGTTCACTGCTTCTCCTATATTCCTGTCCCTGCCCCCACTGCCTCCTGACAGTGACAAATGAGCAGAAGGAATGCTCAGATAAGCTTCATGATATCAGGCCTGTCCTTTACAACATGTTTTAAACTAACCTCACCAGACTTAATCACTACCAATACCCTGCAGTGCTTCCAACATGGAGTTCTTTGCAGCAATGAAGTTCAACATATCAAACCTTTTTTCAACAGTGGAATGTCTGCCTCTCACAACTGCTTTCAGATGGTAGACTTGAAGCTTGCATTGATCTATTAGCTTTGGGCAGTGCTATCTTCTGTTTATTTGTATGCCACTTTTCCATTCACACCAACAACAGGAAAGTTTGGATCATAAAATATAGTCCCACAGGAAACCTCTACTTTTGTCAGTCACAAGACTTTGTGAAAGAGATTATCTTCTAGTTTTGGAAGACTGTGTGCAAATATAATTACATTGTAACAGAACAGTAACTTCATCTATTAACTTCACAAAATTCAATATTTACCATCTATAAACTTTTCACCCCACTATAAAAACATTTTTCAAAAGATTTTTGTTGTGTTGAAAGCATTATAAAATTATGTATAGATGGTACACATCTTCAGATAAATTGGCTAATACGTATAAATGATCTCCAAATATTTGTTATAAAATCTTTTTTATTACCTCGGAAGAAGTCAGAAATAATTTGTTGTATATATTTTTGTTTTCCTTCCTTTTTTTACCTTTTTACATTCCGTTTCTCTATTAAGTTTCTTTTTGATAAATTTTTATAAGTATGTTCTGTAAAAAATTAATAAAAATATTCAATTAATTATAGTAATTTAATTTAATATAGATTTTATTTAAACCAAAATAATACCTTCAACATTGAATCTTAAATCAGTCATTCCAAGTCAGGAAAAACAAGAGAGAAAGTGTGGACTGATACATACATTGAGTTATCTATAAAGTAGAGACTAAGATTGCTTAGTGCAATGAGTGAACCTACTCACAATACATGAACAAGGCATCTATGTCTTATTCAACAAAACACGGTTTTAAAAAAACTAACACAATGTGAACCTAGAAAGCAAGATATTACAGGTAGACAACCTAAGCTATAATTTCTGGGAGAATCTACAGTAGCTTTGTTTTCTCTACCAGTGGCAATCATTTAAAAGTCAGTTTCTCAGCAGTTAGTAAATATACTCCATCCAGTTAAATATTTGCCTGACATCACATAACTTTCTCAAGGTATTTATTAAAAGTCCTGATGTAGCAGAATGTAGCTAGCAAAATCTCTACCAGATATTGCCAGATGTTGTTTAGAAGTTTACCCAGATAAAACATTACCTGTAAATCTAACTACTGCGTCAAAAGAAGCTACCTCACATTGACAGATATAACAATGATGGTTAAATAATGACAGTTAAATAATTTCAATAGATCTAAAACAGAGGCAATGCAGCCTACTTCTCTTGAGTCATATACAACTTTTAGTCTGACTGCATAGGGCCCACATGTACTTCTGGCAAAAGCTATCTGCTTTTTCCCTGCAAATTGACTTGGAAAGAGAAGGTGTCACAGAGATCATGGCTATTGGCTATCTCCATTTATTTTGGGCTCTGGCCCAGGCCCATGCACCATGTTGCTCGTGACATACCCACCAAAATTCTTTACCTGTCATTCTGATCATTCGCTATACAACATCTAGATGAGTTAATTATATGTAAAATCATAACTATGTTCTGTTAAAATGATGTCCAAACATTGAAAACATTGAAATTTCTTCCAAGTTCTAATTGTCAGTATGCAGATCTTAAGCATCTCTCTCTCTCTGTCAGTGAGGCAGTAAACAACTAGATGGCTGTATTATAAAATATAACGCCTGGACTAATACCACATAATAACTATCTTGTAGCTAAAAGCAATATGTGAACCTAATCTTGACTCTTTTTATTTTACACAGCTATACATCTGTTTAATGGCGTGGAAAACATTTTCCTCTCCCTATTTGCTTAACTATATAAAGGCAGGTTGTTCCTAATCTTAGAAAGATTTAACACATGTACATATTAAATTGCAGCCATCAAACACAGGAAAGGCAGATGGGCAGCATTATTCTTTGCCCTCCTCTCTTTTGGGGGAAGAATCCATCAAGACAGATATTAAGATGGAATGGAACCAATCTCATCTTGAAAATAACTCAGTCCGCAAGGTAGCTCCTTAGAGTACTGAAATCTGACTTGGAATCTGAACTCACTTCTTGGAACTTCAGCTGCTCCTCAAGTTGCCATGCATGTAAGTTTTCTTTATACATAAAGTACTATTTATATAAAAGTGGCACAACCAACAAGTAGAAAATAACGGAGAGCTAGCTAGAATAATAATTAAACTACTGTAGTGCATGAATTTAAGAAGCTACCAATATGTTCATAGAATTAATTTTAATATAACAAAGTCCTTAATTTTACTACACTGTGGAAACATAAAATATTTCATTTTGTCTCCAAATGCATATGGCTTTGAGGCAAATCACATTGCCTTTTTGGAACTTGCCTTCAAAAATATAAGACTAAGGCCAATGTATTTTTCTCTTTTTCTAGCAGGATTGGTAGTCTTAATTTATAATTTTCTTCCAATGCTCTTGAACATTTTCCAGCCCAAGACCCACCCCCACCCCCCAAAAAAAGATTATGCTCTTTTCTTTCGAACTGAATACCATACTTCTACCAGTATATTAAATACAGATTTCCATTATTACTGACCTAATAAGCCCATTGTCATCTTGGCTATCAGCAACTCAATAAGTAATTATCATTCACCTTAGGCTGTTCCAGTCCATTAGACCAATACTGACGACTCAGGAGAGGCAATAAATGAAGAGCAGAGCACTGATTAAAGATCAAGAAAGAATCCTGGCAGTGGGAGGGAGGAGGGCGAGGTTGGATAGCAAATTTGCTCTAATACTCTAATTTTGGATATGTTTGCTGGAAGTCTGTGGACAATGAATATTAAATATTTTTGCTGTTCACATTTGAAAAAGATATTAGCAGATTTGAATAAGTGGGATACTTAAAAAATAAGTCTTGGTATAATAATAAGAATGTTCCAATCCTACACTCTTACATAATATAGCTGCTATAAGAACCTTATCAGTAAAGAAAAGCCCAGGATTAATATAAATACTCCTTAAGTCTGCGTGACAGAGCAAACAGTGATGCCCTCTAAGCTATCACATGGTATGGGTTAACGCTATCATATCATATGCTGCGCTGTCATCATCTACCAGCAACCATATTTTAACTTGAAATACTGGCAAAGAATAGGTATTGTAAGGAGAGGTCAGGGACAGGTTTGCAGATGGCTTTCTCATGTGAATGCAAGGAGCTACATTAACAGAATTCTCTGTCATGTGAAAATGAATATGGAATGAGATTTCAGGTAACAATAGCATCAGATAGACTGTTCCAATATAGAGCAGAAAAATAGCTCCACAGCACAGTTCACATGCAATACGTTTTTCAAAGATTCGCATAATTTAACTGCAATACAATCCATACACATAGCATTATTTCTCCTGCTGCTGCTAGTACTACTACTGCCTAAACTCCCAGCAACTCTGGGCAGTTCACAAACGAAGGTTCTTCACGCAGGCTTTGTGCTAGGACAGAAGTAAGTCCAGAAAAAGTAAGATAGAGACTATATAGGATGCTGCATTTATTGATGACCCGCTTAAACAATGACACAATTTATTACCATAATTCCAGGCTCAATTACAGTTGTAAATCGAGAATTCCCTATATTATGGAACTTATAATTGGGAAACACTGGTGGAAGGTTGTTGTTGTTTTTTAAATTTCTTTTTAAGTAAGGTTTTCAATCTGAAGTTAAGACTGATTTGTTATTTTTAAACTGTACTGTGCACTTTTTCTTAAAGAGGGAAAGAGGTGAAGTCACACATTTAAATTAAGTTGCTGGATATTTTTTTGTTGTTACACATAAAAGTTGAGAAACAGTGTAATTTTTCTCTCAAATCAGAATCTATATGGGGATTTGGCATAACTATCTAGATAAAAAAGTACATCAAGACTCCTAAACATTTCATGGACAACCTGCAGAAATAAAAGGCAAAACTGTTCAAAAGAGAATTAGGAATTAATAAATATAATTATAGCAATATTCCCAGCAATATTCATTGAAGCCATCCTATTTGAATCAAGATTACAAAATAGACAGAATTGGGAAATTTCTACAGGCTGCTATTAGTGTTGCTGTTTAGTTTCAGCTTAGAAACTAGGATTGGATTAGTTCTTTTTACATCAGTTGCTATGCTTGAATAAAATAATTTGCAGTAATTATATCAAAAAATAGTGAGTTTATTTATTGGCACAGTGAATCAAATCCTAATTGGTGCCACTGGAAATAGCTAACTAGTAAGCAAAAGCTGCAATTTTAATATTACAACTTTGGCTTTTTAATGGAACTGCCTGATGTATTTTCCAGGTGACACATAAAGGAACAAAATGCTATATTGTTGATAAGATTTTGAGCTATGAACATTGCACAACTAGCTACATTTTGGAAAATTCCTCAGCATGACACCTATGGTAGCAATATTATCAGCAGACATATTGCTCTTAGTGCCCACTGAGTTCCCCAATAAATTTGATTTTAAAAAGAAAAGAAAATGTAAAAGTAGTGTTTTGCAAACTATCAGATTAAAACACAACATGCATTCACAACAAGTATCCCAGGGGTACTTTTTGAGTCTCATATACTTGAGAAAACAACTGATAGGCTACTTATTCACATCTGCTAATAACTCTTTCAAATGTGAAAAGCAAACATTGTTACTTAAGGCTCAGGAGCCATTTTTTAAATGATAGGAAACAGATACGGAAAAATCAAATCAAATAGTTCAAAGATGAGACTAAAGAAGTCCTCAACTTACAACAGTTCATTTAGTGACTGTTCAAAATTAAAACGGCACTGAAAAAAGTGACATGACCATTTTTCACACTTATGGCCGTTGTCCCATCCCCGTGGTCACATGATTTACATTCAGATGTTTGACAACTGGCTCATATTTATGACAGTTGCATTGTCCCAGGGTCCTGTGATTACCTTTCGTGACCTTCTGACAAGCAAAGTCAATGGGGAAGTCAGATTCACTTAACAACTGTATGACTAATTTAACAACTGCAGTGATTCACTTAATGAATGTGGCAAGGGAAGTCGTAAAATGGGGCAAAACTCACTTAACAAATTTCTCAGTTGGCAACATAAATTCTGGGCTCAGTTGTGGTCATAAGTCAAGGACTACCTGTATAGTACAGCTTTATCTCATATTTTGAGAAAATATGTGACAATTTAAAGTTAAAAACAAACCACCTATTTTAATTTGGATAATTTGGCCTCTAGCTTGTGGTTTTGTACATGCATTTTAGAAAAGCAGGTCTGAGATATTTGAATTGCAAATGATGATGGAATTTAGCACCTTTCTTGGGAGGTATGACACAAGCATCTGAAGTAGCACTTGCCAGACTTTTAAGCATCAATGCAGCAGAAAACCAAATGATTTCTGCAAAAGGAACATTTCAGAGAATAATTTATTTGCTATGGCAAAGCTGTATGTTGTATAATCTTCCACTGTTGCTATGGAAACTCATTTTCATGTTGCAGTGATTGTTAATAAGGATTTATAGTTATATCATTTTCATCATAGGACTCCACATTATTATAGACAGAACCATGGTTTTCTTTGACAATAGCACAGATCAACCCTTATTGCAAAATATTAAATTGTACTACAAGAAAACAAATAAGTTCAGAGAGCACCAAAGACCCCTAAATCCTACCAGTTTTCCTGTCATTTCAAAGTTACTGTTACCAAAAACAGTTTTCTCTTTTCCTGGTTCCTTATTCTATAAATATCCTTAAGACTTGTAAGATTCTGGTGTGAAGAGTAGACTGATGATGTAAGACCTAAATCTAAGGAAAAATAAGATGTTTAGAAGCACAACATGGCTTTGCATGAAAAAGGTCCATAATATATTGCTGGGACCTTTAGTTATAAGGACTAGGATAAGACTGGAAAAGACCTTCAATTGTAATTAAGTGTCTGAAGATGTTCATGTGCACGCAGTTGGAGGAGAGAGGTTATAAATATCTGTATATGTAAATATGTGACCACATTTGTATCTATGTGTGTATATGAGTTTTGGAATGAAATTATAAGCCGATTTCTGCTCACTCATATCTGTATCGAGAAAAGGCCTGATATGCTATCATTGTGCTAGAAAGGTTTGTGGTGCAATGGTTAGAATGCAGTTCTGCAGGATACTTCTGCTGACTGCAATTTGGCAGATTGAATCTCACCAGGCTCACCAGGCTCAGCCTTCCATCCTTCCGAGGTAGGTGAAATGAGGACTCAGATTGTTGAGGATAATATGCTGACTATGTAAACCGCTTAGAGAGGGCTGTAAAAGCATTGTGAAACGGTATATAAGTCTAAGTGCTACTGCTATCTTTGAACACCCTTCAGTTCAGGAAACAGTGCAAGGATTACAGGAATGCTACCATATTGTTTTAAATTATAAGAATATAATCTCAAAAGCCTGTCAGAGTTTTCCTCTGCACATAACCTCCAAAAACTTCAGAACTGGGGGTATTTTGAGTTTCTTTCTTTTTCTTTCTTTTTCTAGAACTGAGTTGTCTCTTACTTTACGATAGCTGTCCTTGCAAACTTTTTTCAAGATATCTACACATACATCTTTTTTTTTCTTCCAAGCATTTCAGCATAAATTCAGTGTCTGAGACTTTTGTTTTTGTTTTTCAGATCAACCAAATGGTCCATTGGTTATAACGGGAATTAACTGACCAGCTTGTCCCAAAGATATTTTTTCAAGAGGCAATTGGACTTTCTGGTTTTTCTTTGAAGACACTTCACTTCTCATCCAAGAAGCTTCTTCAGCTCTGATCTTTAGGACAACCATGACTTGGATGACTGAGAATCTCCATAGACATTTAACTGATCAGCTTGTTATCTGAGCCTGATGTCACGGGCTGAGAGAAAACGATTGATCCAAAGTCACCCATCTGGCTTTCATGCCTGCAGCAAGACTAGAATTCTTAGTCGCCTGGTTTCTAGCCGATGCTTTCATCACTACACCAAACTACCTCTCATATTGACATATATGTCTACACCACCTTAATATGACTACATGTAGGTTTCTCAATTGGAAGTAAAATACATACCCACATTCTTACATATTACTTAACCTTTCTTCTAATGAATCCAAAACTCTGAGGTCATTGTAATTGGGCTTAAACTGAAACTAGGATCCTGGGGGAAAAAATGTTGAACATTCTCTGTGAATCTATACCATTTGCTCTGTGCACATATGCCAAATGAATCTGTCTATGCTCATAAAATACTAAGCTAAAAGGAACAGAATCCTGCTCTAGTTGGTTTTTTAGGGCTAAGCTGTCAAAATTGGGTTATAGTTCAAGTACCTAGGAAAATGAAAGATAGCTCTATATGGATTTGGAAAGATTTCAGCAATATACAAGAAGCCAAGTATTTCAGATTAAAACAGTCTGAAGTTAATAGTTTATGTGAGACTGAAGAGCAGGAGTGTCAAACTCGCGGCATCATGTTGTTGTCACGTAAGGTCACAACTTTTTTCCCCTTGACTAAAATGGGGGTGGGCGTGGCAGTGTGACGCATCTGGCCTGTGGCCACGAGTTTGACACCCCTGCTATAGAGGCTTCCTCCATTGTGAACAGGGTGCAGAGATGTTTTCTAAGATGATGCAGTTTAGTAGTTTTATTGTATTTCTTTTATTTTAATAAGAAAGGAATTTAAAATGTTTTAATAAACTCAGAATAAAATAAACTTTCCCATCACTGTAATGAAAATTTGAAGGCATCTGTTCTGGATGATTCCTCCAGTATGCCTTTCTTTGGTATTATCTGATTTTTGCCCTCACAGTTTGAGAGCTAGTATGTGGCAATGACAAATGGGCAGCAACTGTCAAGGGTCTTAATCAGAAAACGTGTACCTGCCCTTTTTAACTGGGATGCTAGGATTTGAAACGGGAATGCTCTGTGTTCCACCTTCCCATATTCCCCTGGATTAGATTTTTCCTGCATGTCTGGAAACCTCTTGAATTGTTTTAGAAATTTTATTGCATCACAGCTAAGGAATTTACATTTGTCCATTGTAAGATTTATATAATGTATCAATAATTGCACTCATGCTGTGGTATAGCGATCCCTGTTCACTGTTTCTCCAATTTCAAGATGGTTTATAAGAGCCAAGGACTTTCATAAAATAGTTTATATTTTCAGTTGGTTATCTTCCAGTTCTAGGGAATGATGAATAATCAAACATTAGCAAGGTAAAGTTGCATTTTTTGCTCCGGTTTTTCCCATATATGCTTATCTCGCCACATACAGCCTTGCACATGCCCATCCCCCAACTGTAATTCTGATTGGCTAAATTAATTCTGCAGCATCCTGCTGTGCATAATTATGTTATCCCTGTGTCAATTCAAATGCCTCCTCCTTCTCCCAACCTTTCCTGAAATTAAAATGTGGCAATTGTAGTTCACAGCTGGCTCATCAGAGGTGGCCAGTTTAAGAATAGGCACATCTGACTCTGCTTAACTCTCTGCTTTGATTACTTAAGTGTATACATGATGATTAGTATTTTGCATGTTTCAAAAATGTACTGCTTCACCTGCAAAACTGAGCTGCTTTAAGAGGAGACTTGAGAAGAAATATATTTCTTCTCCAGACCTAGTTGACAAAGAACCCTGTTTGACTTATGAACAAGTCAGGCATTGGCAAATTCTTTCGAACAGGCTATAATTAATATGCTTCTAAAATATCTTTTTTTTTGCTTCTGTGAAGACCAACTACATATTTAGATTGTAGTAGGCCTGGTCTTTAAATGTTAAGTCTGGCAGAGTGAAGGAAATTTCAGATAAAGAAGTAAGGGCAGAAGAGAGTACTAAGTTGTTCCTGTATCCATTATTTCCTCACTGCAGTTATTTTTCTTTTACACAAGATCTTTTTGGATCTCTGAATGATCTAAAAATTGATAAATTCTTCCTGAGCAACTAAATTTCATATTCCTCAGAATTGTTACTAAAGGCTGTGAACCTTTGGCTTCAGAGGTATAAGCAGCCCTCAAAGACCCAAGCATTATTTCTGGCTAAACTACAAATGTGGTGCTCCTCGACAAAATATCCATCACACTGTGTCTGAATGTCCATCAACAGCTTACACTGGCCCAATGTCTGTTTTTTTTCAACATAGACCGCCCTGTCCTTGAATGGCTGGGTGGACTGGACATTAATTTTGAACCACTATAAGCCCATGTATTTGCCATACGCTAAATAAATAAATAAACAAATGTGGTAGCATGACTGCATAAAATTGCTATTGTGATTTTTCTTTATTTTCAAGGTGGAAGAAAAACATAACATACAATTTAAAATGGAAAACGAAACTTTTCAGCTGCATATCCAAAACTCTTGAAAATATAAGATACTATTCCTATTTACATACATGGGAGGCTTCACAACTTCCTGCATCATTGTCCATCCAAAAGTTTGTTAACAGCAGTATAGGGTTGGCTTTAAATTTTGAAGGAATGCCAACACACTGTCTTCTTAACATCTTGTCTCCACAGCCCAGCTGCCTTCCCTACTGGAGTATTAATGATAGTTATTTTTAGGACAATTATCCTGCTGAAAGAGACAATGTCTCCTGCAACTTACACAATTTCTATCCAGTATTATTTGTGTAGACTAACATACTGAATATACCTGAAATATATTTGGATATTTATATGAAAATGTGGGCTTTGCAACTACCTTAAGATGCCAGAGGTTGACACTGACCATACAAGTAACCTAAAACACGAATTAATTTCCAAAACAATTTAATTATGTAAATAGTGATTTCACACTCCAATGTTTGATTAACTAAAGGCAGTTAAACTCAAGCTAGTTTTCATTTTTTGTGAAACAATGGAATTTATTAGAAAAGGAAACTGCTATTTTGTTTAATGTATTGTAATTCTAGTTGCCTTATTGTATTTATGCCTTAATAGTTGAATGTTTCCAAGCTTCCCTTAAAAAAACTTTATACATAATTCAATTCAACCTGTCAGAACATTCTTTCTGTGTCCTCTGTTGCTTACTGCTTATTTTCATCCAGTCTGCAGGGCAAGATCTCTTGCTTTTGTTTGTTGGATTGTTTACAATTTGTTATGGTGTAAAGATGCTGCTTGCTTAGGTTTGAATACGCTTAGCTTTACATTTTGGGAAAGCATTGACCTTTACGTGTCTTTTTAGCAGTTGTGGGAGATAATAATTTTATTTATACATTATAATAACAATTTTTGCTTTTCTGAAGCTGGAGCTCAGAAGACAAGTGGTGTAAAAAGTTTGATGTATCTCAGATGTTCACTGATGCTGATGTATGCATGTATTTTAGTGTTACAGTCCTTGAATCATTTATATTGGACTATTCAGAAGTTTGCTTTATCCTGCCATGACAAAAGAATACTATTTGCACAGGAGACATTCAGCTATCACGGCAATGTTAAATGCTAGTTGGTAATTTGTGGATCACCGCTAGTATAACTGAATCAGTGGGTGTTAAAATGTACTGTGGAAGCTAAGAGACAAGTGGATTATAAGAAAATAGCCAATGACTGCCTAGATTTCTTGTGAATAAGCAAAGTATCACTTTCAGCATATGCCTTATAAGTTAGGTTTCATATCAGTTTCCCACAGTTCCTCAAACAGTTCTGTTCACAGCCTTTTAACTACATATTAGCTTGCTGATTCAGAACAAAAAATAAACAAATTAAGACAAGAGAGCCATTCTGAACTGGTGACTTGAGGTGAAGATGAGTGCCAGCTGACCTTCTACTCTTATTATAATGAAATGATCCTTTCTGCCACTGGCAGAATGCGATTAAAAGGTTAACCGGACACTTCATTGTAAGGAAGGCAACCAGCGGGCTAAGAAAACTTGGGGCGTGAGAGTTAAGAAAAAAGAGAGAGAAGATAGTTCAGTAATCTTGAGAGGATGAAAAGGAAAGGAAAAAAAAGTGGCCAGTATAGACAAGGCAAAAATATTTGGTGTTAGCTCTTGTGACAACCTAAACAGAGATTCTGTCATTAAGTACGGTGAAGCTTTTTGTATGTATCTTTTTAAAGAAAAATAACTTGTATCCTGTACCATCTGTACTTATAGTATTATTGCTAAATAATGTTTTTAATGTTCATGATTGGCTGATCGATTGAGTAAATGAAAACTGAATGAAAAAAATTCTGAAGAAAATAATTCACAAGAGCAAATCTTACTATAAAAACTGATTTATTGTGGACTGCTGATAGTGCAGTTTTAAGGTACATGTATTATTATTGTAAATCCGCCACCGCAAAGAAGCTCAAGAAACAGTAGACTACCTAGTTAGTTGTTGCAAGATCACACAGACTGACTACAAAGTACAGCATGACAACATTAGCAACAACAGTACATTGAAATATCTCAAGAAATACCATTTGCTTGCAAGCAAGAACTGGTGGGATCACAGAATAGATAAAGAAACAGAAAATAAAGAAGCTAAAATGCTCTGGGACTTTAAAATGCAGACAGAGAAGCACCCGCCAATGACACCCCTGTCTTTACAATTGTCGATATGAAAGACAGACATTTTTGGATCGTGGATGTGGCAGTATCTGGAGACAGCAGACTAGAAGAGAAAGAACTGGAGAAAAAGAATAAAAGTCAAAATCAGGGTTCCATGAACCACAGGTTGGAATCACTGTTCTAGAGCATTATTTGCATGCCATCAGCACTGACAAAATCACTATTAATCAATTGTAAAAGACATCTTAACTTGGAACAGCTTACAACCTTTAACACCATTAAATATCATTCCCCTATTCCGGCCCTTCGGAAGCAAGGAGTTGATAGATGGATTAAAATGCCATTTTAAACATCTGTCTGACTATGTAAAGAGTTGTTGTTGTTGTTGTTGCTGTTAAATTTTTATACCAAAAGAAGAAATTATATCACCTCTGACCAAATAATTTTAGAAAGGAAGGTGGGTCAGATTCACCTGATGATATAAACTGATTTGACAATTCTCTATTTACTTAGTTTTTCACTGCCAGTTTTCTGATTACCAATTTGGCAAAGAGGTTAGACATACAAGTCATATACATATGTAGCTTTCCACAAGGTTAGATCAAGTGTTTTAATAAGAACAGAAGTGTTAACAGGGACAATTCACAAAGGCTCTTCAGAAAAGATCAAGTTTCAAGGACCTTTTTTCTCCTTGGATGAACAATGCAGTATATTTTTAAAGGGGGAAATGAATTTGGTTCACAGAAAATAATGTTAATGCCTAGGTTAAACCATTGTGTTAATTATATGGAGGTCATTTGGAGAAAATTGCTACTAAACATACTGAAAAGATTTTATATTCTTGCAGAAATAGTAATCATCTGTTTCTATAGAAACAAGATAAAAGCTTTTTAATGGAGGTCTACAAAAGGTTAACACTGAAAAATTTTGCAACATTTGTCTTTAAAAAACAAAACAAACAACCATATAGAGCAATTTTTAATGTTGAAGTAATTTCTCTTTAGTAAAATAAGGGTCTTGTTTAGCTTATTGTGGCTAACATTACAATAACTATGGTTGTTTCACAATATTTAGGAGTTCATTCCAAAAATGTTTCATCCTCGCATAATTTCTACAGCACTTGTGAGAGGGATAGGGACACTGTCTCATTATTCTGTTCTTAAACATACATAAAAGCTGTGTAAATAAGACATCAGGAATAGATTGCAAATTTTCATTCTTGGATACATAATCCAAAAGATAATAGAATGGGGAGGAAGGAGAAAAATCCAATAATGAGATGTTTAAGTAGAAAAGTCCAGCAGTCATAAATATGCACCTGAATATAACCTGAAAATAGATGCTTCCTATTGGTTAGTAGCTGGAGGGAGTTGCATCCAATCACATGATAGCCTATTGTTACCTTGCCTAGACTCAATAATAGCAGTTAGCTGCCAATTACCTAACTCTCAGACATGCATGAGATTATGCTGTTAGAAGCTGAACAAATTTCCAGCCCTTTATCTAATATTGAGCAAAGAAAAACTCAGTTTTGTGAATTTGGGCTGGTAATCATATTTGGAATTTTGACTGGCATGATGTGGATATTCTCAGTAAGGACTGAGCTGGTAGGTATTGGCAACTGTATAATACCATTTATCAAAAGATTAGCTGATGATGTCTTCTCCCAGAGTGTTCTCTGATACTTCAGCTTATGGTTGTTTTTTCTGGTCTGGCCACATTTTCAAACAAGGCCCTTGACTAATAGCAATGTCACCACAAAATAAGTATTATTCAATGGAAGAGAAAACAGCGGTAATGTTACTAACATTACACAAGTTATTTAAGTTCCTTGTGGTAGCACTTATATATTATATCAGCATTATATGCTTGATTTATCAGCTCAGAGTCACTTAGTTGAGATGGGTGGTAGAGAAGTATGATGAATGAATAAATAATCCATCTACAGTAGAACCTCTGGTCATGACCATAATGCGTTCCATAACTTTGGTCGCAACCCGATTTGGTCGTGACCTGAACCTAATTTTGGAAATTTGACACTTACAAAAAAAATGGCGCAGAAGGGGAAATCGGCCGCGAAAAAAATAATTGTGAATTTTTGGGTCAGAGCCCGATTTGGTCATGGTCAGAAGAGTTTGTGACCAGAGGTTCTACTGTACTGGAAAACAACCATTTTTCCCAAAGAAAAAATAGTAAAATGAAAAAGCATACAATTTAAGGTCAGTAATGGACAAAGCATGAAGTTTTTCACCAGAAATCCTTTAAATCTCAGAGGCTGCTCATCAGGTAGAGTGAGGGGAGTCCTGTCAGCCGGCTATTCACTCCATGAGATGATTACAACTTCAGGGTCCAGAACTCACAGAGAAGAGAGGAGGCAAATGGTGCAGTAACCAAAATGCTTATTTTACCCACTGCTGTCTAAATGCTCGCTGGCATTTGTGCACATAGGCATTTAAGTAGATGGCAAGAAGACAGGAGGGTCCTTAGGAGCACTTCAAAGTATAGTGCTAGCCTTCAACAACTAGACATCTTTATTCACCCAAATACTTTTGGGCATAAAGTAGACCTTAACCGTTCCTTGGAAATAGAGAATGCTAGCAATTTATTAACTATCACTGTCCTTGCCTGGTTTGAAGAAAGGTGGTTTCAGTTTGACAATAGGAAAATTGATAAAGGACTCAAGTTATAGGGTAAGAAAACAAGGGACTTAGTTGGGACAAACAAGCAGAATGTACGGTGAGTAATTAAACACCAAGTAACTTATCAGGAGGTGGGCATCCCTTCTGAGGCAGTTTTTCCCTTTTCTCAGACAGTTTTCATTTTGCCTTTAACTTTTGGGATTTGTGTTTTCACCTCTGAGGCTGATAGAAACCAGAGTGAGGGCAGAATATTACAAATGAAGGTCCAGATACATTTGAAATAAGATTTTGGATTTCATTATGAAGAGTCTTTCCCATGAGACAATGCTTTTGTTTTGAATTTTAAAAAATGTAATAAGATGATTTTAAAAACTGGACACTTTGGGGAACAATTATAATTAATTGTTTCTACAATTACAATTAAAGGAGAAGAACACATAAACTCAATTTAATGAAACAAAATATTCTACATTGGACATAATAAAGGATATTTTTGGAAAAAATGTACTCAGAATATTAATAGTGTCAACAGAGACATCTGCCTTTAGATAGAGACTGTGTCTAAAAGATGTTATGGAAAAGGAACAGGTTTTACCTGACAAGTTCAAGACTGAGTTTAAAGTGGATTTACAATTGACAGGTTACAAGCACGACATGGAAAACAAGGTTACACTGGACATACAAAAGAAACTGTCTGATTTTGTAATAATTAAAGGAATATATAAACAATAAATCAAGAGAATGACTTGGATAATTTTTCTATATTCAATTTACAAAAAGGCTTGTTAAAATTTTGAAAACTCTTTTGAGAAGGAAGGAACAAAGAAAAATGAAAAAAATCAAGTTCTGCAATGTTTTAATGTGCTAAAGGTTGTTAGGAGTAAAAGGAAAGAATATAAAGATAGTTTAATTGATCAAGATTAACATATATTATTATTTCTGGTAATCCTTAATGGACTTTTGCTGACACCAGGACTGAAAGGCAGGCCGGTGCCAAGTGCCAAAAACATGGTCATAAGACCAGTAAGACGGCAACGTTGAAACAGTATTGTATGTACCTTTTGGGGAGCCCATTGGAATTTTGAATGGTCACTAAGTGAATGATCAAAAGTCGAGGACTACCTGTGGTAAAAAGTCAAATAACTAATTAATATAGAGACTAAATAAGGCTGGCTACTTATTGAAAGAAGTGAACCATATCATCAAATAGCAAACAGAACAATATAACACCTTCCTATTTTTTTATTTTATATCACATACAGTGGAATATCCGTTACAGTATTCAGGACGGGAAGCTTTCTAATTGAGTAGCACTGTATTGAATATTCAACACCATGTAACGAATTTCCCTTCAGGAAAATGAAGCCATATTTTCAAAACTGAATTATCTCAAAGAGGAAGAAAAACACCAGTAAAAAAGTTGGGAAATTATTTTTTAGCATAAAAAGATATAAATGCATCAGAAAATAAACCAGCATTTACTGAAATAACTATAGTGTAAATATAGTGAAAGAAAGATTGTTCATTTTTTTCTTCTAAAAATGCCCAGCAGACCTTGAGTACAAATGTCTATGATGAAACAGTAGTTTTCGAAAAGGCATGCTTATCTTGCTCCCTGTAATTATGCAAGAACACAAACAAAAGCACACTAGGAACAGAATAGTAACACATAACTGCATCTCATCAGGGAGGTAACATAATTGCTCTAGGTCAGTTCAAGGAGAAAAGCATAGGGGAAGAAGCCACTACGGTGCCTTTGTTTTGCAAAGCTCAGAATACTTAAATGTGATTTTCCCCTGCAACCTTAGTAATAAAAACATGAGACAAAAATGATTAACAGAAATATATTATTAAAAGGGCATTCAGATTCACAATACAGAAACAGGTCCAAAGTGGCACATTATTTTTCTTTTAATGGACAATGACAACAGAGAAATAAGGATTTGTTTAATTCTCTTTTAACTAAAGAAAATATGGTAACAACTTATTATCTCTCAGTAAAGAAAAAACCCAACATCAAATGGAAAAACATCGGATCCAGTCTCAAATTTTCAGTACTTAACTTGAGGAATTTGGGCCTGGAGACTGGAACATATGAAGAACGATTGTGGGATTTGGGTTTGGCTAGTCTAAAGAAAAGAAGAATTAGGGGTGACATAATAGCAGTATTCCAATACTTTAGG
Organism: Oxyrhabdium leporinum; assembly: GCA_032468155.1. NCBI lineage: Eukaryota > Metazoa > Chordata > Lepidosauria > Squamata > Cyclocoridae > Oxyrhabdium > Oxyrhabdium leporinum. The sequence goes on along the minus strand of JANHFL010001591.1, from coordinate 83,873 downwards.
GGCTGCCACAAAGAAGCGGGGGTCAAATTATTCTCCAAAGCACCGGAGGGCAGGACAAGAAATAATGGTTGGAAGCTAATCAAACAGAACCTGAAATTAAGGAGAAACTTCCTAACAGTGAGAACAATTAACCAGTGGAATAGCTTGCCTTCAGAAACCATGGGCGCTCCATCACTGGGAGGGGGGGTGTTAAGAAGAGACTACACAGCCACATCTGAAATAGTATAGGTTCTCCTGCTTGAGTAGGAGGCCGGACTAGAAGACCTCCAAGGTCCCTTCCAGCTCTACTCTACTCTACTCTACTCTACTCTATACTCTACTCTACTCTACTCCACTCCACTCCACTCCACTCCACTCTACTCAGATATTTTAATCCTTAATTCTATATTTATAATTGAACGGAAATTGCTTTCCAAAGAAGAAAAGTTGAAAGTCTGTTTATCTTGACATAGTGGTATGAGTATGCTACTTACCTTTTTCCAATCTTAATCCATTAGTATTTACATTCAAACTAATTGGGATTTTATATTATATAAAAGATCCCTTTCTTCCATACACCTCTGCTCACAAACTGGCATCTGTTTCAGTGGCATTTTTATCTTTTATCATACAGCTTTTTTAGATTATCTTTCAAGCTATGGCTTGTTCATTATAGGTAGTTGTTTAGTGATCACAATTGGAATGAGCAGCTATGCATTAAGTGAAGCAGTCACTAAGTAGGAAATAATACGCCAACAATAGAGCTTTCCTTTTCTTCATTCTCCCATCCTTTTGAATGCTTACTTACCCAGGCATTGGAATAATTATCAAGAAATGAAGGAATGTTTATGTTATTATTTATTGGAGAAAAAGGGATTATGTGTGAAAAAGCAGGCCAGAAAAAACTTAGTTTTTTGTTTTTTTTTCTCTCCTTGAAGAGAGAAGAGATTGAAGAACACAAATGGAAAGGGTGGGAGGGAAAAAACAATAAGTGATTTCTGTAGGTAATCTCTCCTATGCCTGATTTGTTTCCTTTCATCCCCTTGCAAAGCATAGAGATTGTAGTGGAAGGAATTACAAGTGAGTAAGCAGGCACACAATGGGAAATACATCAGATTGTTTGCGTAGCATGCTTGCAGCTAGCAGCTCCCAGCCCCAAACACACTTCTATATTGCTAACATTAAAGAATTAAAATTCAGTGGTTTTAGTTAATGATTTGGATAGAGTTAGATAATTAAAGCTTTAATTACATTAAATGTTAATAAAGGTCAAGTTCTCCAATGAGATCCAGGGTTTTAAGAGAAATTAATTCCATATTAAGATATATGAAGCAGATATACAGTATGTAGCTTAGCAAAATCGTGTACCTTCATGTCTGAAGAAAACAATCCCAGAGGATTGAAATTGCTGATGTGAAAAGAACAAGTATGGTTCACATGAGTGACAGATTTAATTTGATTATTTTTGACCCAGACTTGGGAGTAACCCATAGTTACAAACACGCTGAAAAATATTACAGTTGACATATAAAACCCCTAAAGATCTTGTGGCCAAGATATCTTGGCAATAGTCTCTTGTATGAAATTAAATTATTTCCAATCGGCTGGGGAAATTCTCTTAATTGTATATTTCATACATGACAGTTAAGATCTGGGCATTCAAACAGAGATTAAAGTGCTTTTGTTCTGAAACTCTGCTGATTCCTTGACACAAAAGTTCCACTAAACCTGATCTAAACCCAGTATCTTCTTAGAAAGCCATATATACTTCTTTAAATAATTATTTTGCAATACAGGAGTCTTGAATTTCAATTCTGAGCATGAATAAATAAATTAGAAATCAAAAGATATATGAATATTAACTTTATTTTGAACAAAATATTTCATCAGGGCAGTAATTAGGGCAATAACACCTCAAATTAAGAAATAAATTCAATGGAAATGGACCCGATCACTTCAGCTAACATTAAACCAGCTTTAACTGACAATTAATCATATGTGGGGGGAAGAGGAAACAGTTGGAGTTCCTGAACTCATGCTGAAAATCAAGCAACTCTGGCACTGCCACCAAGAGGAATTCAAGGACAAAGAGTTAGGCCCAGACCCAATTAACTGCCATATTATGCTTAGAGTAGAAGTTTTTATTAACATAGATCCATAAATTTGGAAATAATAATTCAAGCTTTTGTTCCATAAAGTAACTGCAGAAATCTATATTAAATAATCTACAACAGGATCTGCTTGAATACAATGGATAAATAAAAGCCTGTCATGTTGCTTGGAAAAGTTTAATTTCAGCAGGAATTTGCCTTTGGTAAAGAGCAGGGTATTATTTGAGGTCTTGCCTTCTAGGATGTAAGGTGGTTTGTCTTATTGTTTCCTGCAAATTAGCAACTATTTGTGCTGATATAGTCTAAAATTATATTTGCAATTTTTGGGGGGAACCATCATCAAACTGCTGATTAGCACTCAGTTTGTAATCAGCTACTACTGTGATTCCCAAAAATAAGACCCAACTGGAAAATAAACCCTAGCATGGTTTTTCAGGATGCTCGTAATATAAGCCCTACCCCCCCAAAATAAGCCTGTTAAGATCGTCAGCCAGACCAATGAATTTAGTACCATATTTTCCCCAAAATAAGACCTAGCTGGAAAATAAGTCCTAACGCGTCTTTTGGAGCAAAAATTAATATAAGACCCAGTCTTATTTTGGGGGAAACACAGTATTTCCAATACAAATACAACCAGCAGCAAGGTAGATAGACTCAGTTACGATGGTGGTGAGTGCACCATTGGAAAATCTCAAAGACCAGGTTGAGGATAGATTATTAGGAGAGAATATATATATACATATATGTGATCACTAGGAATCCAAAATAACTTGAAGGTACATAATCTGTCCAGATTTGTCTCACAATAAATACTATTAACCCAAATACTCTCCACTTACATATTTAGATCCTGTTTCCTAAATGAAAAACTTTTAACATTTTATCTGCTAAATGTCTTTGTTATTTTTTACTCAAAAATAACTACTTCCATTTTTTTTTATTTCATGATTATTTTTCTAATTTTTAATTTCATTTTGATCTTCTAAAAATTAACTGTTCCATAATTCTTTGGCCTATCTACCAAAAACATTACTACTTTGCAAGATGTTTTGTTTGCATTTTATTTTTTTCTTTTATCTATTGTAATCTTAATGCAATCTTAAATATGAACACGGGTTACCAAGAAACTACATGGAATTAATTATTAAATTTAATTCTCTGAAAAAAAATCAAAAGCTGACTAATTTCTATGTATCATTTCTGTACATGATGTTAAACCATTGGTTTCTTAAAATAAGCTAAAATAGCTGAGATACAAATCATGCTATGCCAGAAGCTATGTTTTCATAACAATAGCTGAGTTAACACAAAAATGATTTTTATTTTCTTAGCATGATATATAAATTTAGACACTCATACCTTCCACTTATATGTACAGTGATGATATTTCCTTGGAAAAATAAAGGATAAACCTGAAAAGGGGGCAAATCTTAAAGACGTTCATAAGGATTAAAAAATATTCATGTTTATAAATTACAAAAAGCAAAAAAAAGAATAACTTTACAAAAAAAACCCATATTCTAATAAAATATCTAAAACCATATATGTAAATTTATTTTAAAAATACAATTCAGTTTCCATATTTTTCACATGAATGTGAAAGATTATGCATTAAGTGATAAAGGTGATAGTTTGGAAGGAGAAAGTTAAATGACCAAAAAAGGACAAAAATGAGTATTTGAACAATAAATAAATCTAAAGGACAGCTTTCTGAAATAAAGGACTGTACTTCATAATAAAGGACATATAGTCACTGCACTTATATCACATATCCCCAATTAAAAATAGTATATCACCAATTCCTATTCTGATTGTTTAAATGTATGTTGACTAGTATATTCCCTAAAATGGATAAATATGAAGAAAAGTAATAGCATGGCTTCACTTCTTCTCAATTTATGACCACAATTATGACCAAAATCTCAGTTGTTTAGCAAAGATGTCATTAAGTGAGATGCCCACATGATTGCTTCACTCTAATGACTGCAATCCCAGCATTCCTGGTTGTGATTAAGTGATCTCCTGGTTGTTTAAGAGCAAAAGGATTGCCTGTGGAGAGGCAATCTCACCTCCATGTGGAGCTGAATTTCCTCCTAGCAGATAGCCCCTTTGTCCTCTTTCAGCTCTGAGAGTCCCTCTTTGCGGGCAACCTTTCACTCTTCTTTTAGCTTCAAGATTTTCTCCCCACAGGCAGCTCTTTTGGCCAAGCTCCACAGAGAAAGGGAATTCTCTTGGCAGAAGGCAGCAGCTTGCAACCTTCCCTGCTGCTTCTCCACTGACTCTCTGGGAAAGCCTACAGAGAAGACTGCAAATAGTCACCACATGATTGCAGGGAAAGAGAAAAACACAGTTATAAGTGCAAACATGTTGCCAAGCACCTAGATTATGATCATGTGACCTCAGGGTGGTGGTGTAAGGTTGTGCGACAGCAGAAATGCCAAGGTACTCGTAATTCCAGAACATCATTAAGCAGTCACAAGTCAAAGATTACCTACATGACAGTAACTCTCTTTAAATGAGTTATCTGATTATCCATAACAGAATAGGAACAAGGCTATAGCCAAAGGAAAAAGTTATCAGGAATTTTATAAAATTTAAGACTGCAAACTGGCACTAACAATCACAACACAATTTATTATTGGCAATAAAACTAGCAATGCTCCTGAGGAAATCATACGATGGAACATTAGTTGTAAGAATAGTGTGGAAATCTACCAAATTTAAGTGTTGAGTACTAAACTAAAAAATTCCTGAATGTACAGAGAAATCACTGAGGAAGTCTCTAAAGCACAAATGTCAAACCCGCGGCATCATGTTGCCATCATGTGATGTATTGCAACGATTTTTCCCTTTGCGGAGCTGGGGTGGGTGTGGCCTGCATTTAATGCATCCGCCACTTTGACACCCCTTCTCTAAAGGCATAAAATAACACTTAATAACAACAAAAAAAACCAAGATTTCCCCCTTCTTAGACAGAACATATAGGTAGTCTTGACGTATGACAACTGAGCCCAAAATTTCCATTGTTAAGTGAGACATTTTTAAAGTGAATTTTGCCCCCATACTACCTTTCTTGCCATTGTTGTTAAGTGAATCACTGCAGTTGTTACGTTAGTAATACAGTTATGAAGTTGCTTCCCCATTGACTTTGCTTGTCAGAAGGTCATGATACCAGAATACCACAACCATCATAAATATGAGTCAGTTGCCAAGAGTCTAAATTTTGATCACTTGATCATGTGGATGCTGCAATACTTGTAAGTGTGAAAAATTGTCATAAGTCACTTTTTTCAGTGCCGTTGTAACTTTGGACGGTCACTAAATGAACTGTTGCAAGTCGAAGACTACATGTGTCCCAGTCTTTTACAAAGTCACAGCAAACTTGAAAAGACTTATAGTTGTAGCAGAAAAGCTGACTTCCACAAGCTTTGATGGAAAAGGAACAAATATCTACCACGATGCAAAATAAATAATAAATATTGTGAAGAAAATCATATTTTATATCTTGATCATGCTACTGAACAGCAGGTTAAACAGAAGAAAAAGATAAACTACAAAAGATAAACTACACAAGTTCTATGTAGAAGAAAAGAATTTTTTTCTGAAATGTTTTTTCTTGTTATAACTTTTCTAAATGATTAACTAGTATAAGATAATTCTAAATAAACCATATAATCAAATATGTTGCTATTAATAGAAATATAAAGATATACAGCATAAATCATATTTTAACACAAATGGGTGTGAGGAAAAATGAATAATGTTATGAACTTATATAGAATAAAACAAATCTTGAGGTTTAATTTAAGCTTTATGATTGTGTTGAAACTGTAAGAATATTATTTTCTGACTACTCTTGCACATGTGCTACAACTACCACCCTGTGTCATTTTGGAGTTGAAGTAAGAATGCTGGAACGTCTTTGGAAATATAGTCTGTATATAAATTTATTCCAAACAATCTGCAATGTGTGATCCTCTTGGTTCTAAATATATGCTTGGAATAAATGTATATACAGAAGGAGATGGGCAGTTTAGAAATATGAAATATAAATACATACATATCCATTTAAAAAAGCATTTACTTTTAAAAACATGTAATGTTTAAATGTATCTTATAAACCTTTTTAATCTTTAGCAAAGTATCAATTTTAAAAAAATGATCACTCTGAATAACTCCCAAGTCATGTATATTACATCTTCACTAAATCTATATAATTTCTTCCAGCTCATTAAAAACCACATAGAGCTGTGATGTCATTAAATAAAACCATTATAAAATGTAATTTTAATTTAATTTCCCTTGTGGAATGTATATAATAGGAGGAAGGTTTAAAAAGGTGTGAAAAAGTACCCAGAGAAAAAAGGCTCTTGATAAAATTTAATTAACTCTTTCATGTTTCAACTAGATTTCAAGATCAGATTGTTTTTTCATCATGCTTTCCTCCCTCATTATGCAATCAAAGAAAGCTGGGATACATTCTTGCCAAAAGGTGGCAAATGCAGCTTTAAAAAAAGAAGGCAGACTTCACAAAACAATCCTATTCTTGTATTCGGATATAGCTCTATGTTCAATGTTCTTATCTGTGCATAATTGTGCATGGAATTTGGGTCTAAAGCATTAATTATAATTACTTTCTGCTAAAATATCAGCAATAGGATGCCTATTTGCTCCGCAATGGAGGCAACAATATCAGAGAATTGCCAACATTGTCTATATGTGTTATCCATGAGACTTAACCTTGTGATCATGCAAAAGTTTAGTATACATACTCTCTTAAAACTAACTGATTGAAATTATTGAAAGTCCATTGCCAACCACATCAGTGAGGACTACAAGTGGTACTCACTTAATCATCCTAATTGGGACTAGAATTTTTATTGCTAAGCAAGCCATGTTAGACTACTATGATTGTATCACTTAGCCATTGAAGTTCCGGTAGACCAAATGTCCAAAATTTGATCATGTGACCATGGGGTTGCTGCAATAGCCATAACTTTGAAGTCCAGTCATAAATACCATTCATTCAGTGCCTTAGTAATTTCAAATAACTGCTGAACAGATGTCCTTAAGTAAGGTATTCATGAAGTGAAAATTCAAAAGGGTTCACAAACACCCTTGTCAATTTCTTAAGCTAAGTGACAGTCAAGGACCCAAGTTTAGACGGTGTAATATATCAGAGAATTTACAATTAATTCTAATCTGAAGCCATAATTATGAAACCAAATACAGACTCTACAGTCCATTACTCTCACCACTACTAATAGACATAAGATTGTGAATATCAGAGGTCATATTTTGTCCTTATGATGTCCTCCAAAACTCTCAGTTGCTTTACATACTTCCACAATAAATCCTGACAGAACTTTCATTAGTTCTCTGCACCTGAATGCAGGAAATTAAAGGTTATAGTGCATTCTCCTTAATTAGACCCAATTACTTTGTATTTTTCCTTCCAAATATTCATCTTCCCCTCATGGAAATATTTTTTTAAAAGAATAGAAATTCTCAATCCCTCCTTTCTAAGTCCACATTCAATGGGAGGTTCAGCAGAGAACTTTCAGATAATTTCCCCTGTAGCAACTACAAAATAGTACTTTATGATCTTCAAAACACTGTGAACCTGCTTTCGAATTTCATGATCATGTTCATTAATAGAGCTAAATATGTCCCCGAAATGCCTTTGGTAAAAGACTCTAGATTGCATTAATTAATCATTTAATTTTCTTTTGATTTCTCTTCTCCCGTGGGCAATTCCTACGCTTCAAAGGCATCTACATTATACAACTTATGACTACAGTTCACAGGGAGACCACAAAATGTGATATAGGAACATAGTAAGGCAGATGGAATCTATTAGGATTGTGTAATTATAACAATTCTGCTATTTTGAGTTATGATTTTAAAATGAACTCTTCAGATCATATAAATTTCAAACAGTCAATTAAAGACATCTAAAGTAATTAATCTTTAGAACTTAGTGCATTAGTTAATTAATCAATTAGGAGTTTCCAAAGTACTAAGAATACCAAGTGTAAGAGTAGCTGAATACATAGGACTAATTTGTAATTTGTTTATTTTTAAAGGAAAAAAAACATTTAATAACGCAGATGCATCAATCTACTACCAAATTAACAAAGAATGTTTTAGATGTTTAGCTGAATAGTTTCACTCCATAGAAGAATAATAGCTGCAGTTCATAAAGATTCAGTTTGGTCTAGTGGTTAAGGCACCAGGCTAGAAAGCAGGAGACACTGAGTTCAAGTCCCGCCTTATTATCCATAAAAGCCAGCTGGGTGAGTTTTGGCCAGTCATTCTCTCTCAGCCCAATTCACCTCACGGGGTTGTTGTTGTGGGGAAGTAGGAGGAGGAAGCTGTTTTGGATATGTTTGCCATGTTGGGTTATTTGTAAAACTTAAAGGTGGGATACATATTAAATAAATAAAAATAAACCCCATCTTTTATATCATTAAATCCACCCATTTGTGTGTGTGTGGGGGGGGGGTTGGAACTCTTTTCTGATCTGGATAGATGGCCACTGCAGAGAGGTCTTGCAGCAATTGGCTATCTTGTTTGGATTTGGAAGCTAAGCAAGTCTTTTTAATAGTTGGATAGCAGATGACCAGGTAATACCAGGCTGTAGGCTAGATTTATGATCTTTTCTACAATCAGTCGTTGGCAATCTTCTTACAGCCTAGGCCATCTTTATGTAGAGCAACAATTCGTTTTTTTTCAGATCCTCAGAGAGTTCATTGCCATGAGGTGCCACGTTGCACTTCCAGTGACCAGTATGAGAGAGTGAGAGAGATAACACCAAATTTAACATACCTGCTCCCCCTTCACACCTGAGACCTTGTACCACTAATGAGTCACCTGACACCAGGGAGGGAAAATGGCTACTTGGGCCCATTTGGACATTATCATTTAGGGGTGTACTCACTTTTGTTGCCAGCAGTTTAGGCATTAATGGCTGTATGTTGCATTATTTTGAGGGAACAGCACATTTAGTTATACAAGCTGTATACTTACTTCTTTACATTGTAGTCAAGTGTCATTTCTTCAGTGTTGCTGCATGAAAAGATATACTTAAAGATTTACAAAATGTGAGGGGGTGTACTCCTGTGATATACTGCATATTAACGCTCTAGGACCATCATTTTTTTCCATTTCATTATTGTAAGTCGCCCAGAGTAGCCCCACAACTCTGTTATTTGCTCAACTGTTGTTATAGAGAATCAACTGCATGAAATATTATTTCCTTAAAAAATAAGGCTTGTTTGGTGAGAGTTTTTAATAAGATTTTACCTTGATTCATCACAGCTTTCGTGATAAATTCTACAAACATGTTTTTCCATATTATTAATTCTTTAGTATAGTATTCTATCATAATTAGTGCTGTTAATAAATGTTACACGTTGTATTATTGGTTTTTATCTGTAGCTATTAACTTTAATTTTTATAATCAAATAGTTAAAATGACAGAAAGTTACCATGTATACAGTACAAATTAAGTCTAGAAATAATTGCCAACCTGAATGAAATGAAATAAAACAAAAGCATCCAAGACTGTACAGAATATGTTCCAAAACAGATTTTGATCAAGTAGTTAAGGCAACAGGCCAGGAACCAGGAGACTATGAGTCCTATTCCTACTTTAGGTACAAAGCTAACTGGGTGATGTTGGCCAGTCATTCTACCTTGGCTCTAGGAAGCAAGCAATAGCAAACTATTCCAAAATGTGCCAAGAAAATTGCAGGGATTAGTCCAGGCAGTCGCCAGGACTCAACACTGACTCACACACCAAAAACAAAAAATATCCTAGGATATAGGTAAAATTAAGTTGTAATGAAACCCTTTTCACAAATGATATATGATGGTTATGTCTGGCAATGCATACTAAATATAGAGGGAAGTAGACTAAAAATTACATTAAAATTTGATTAAAAATAAATACTCCTTAAATAATAGAATATTGTTCAAGTATTATAAACATCTTTTTCCATATTAAAAATTAAAACTCAAATACAGATTTTGCATAGGGTCTGAGGACTACATCAAAGGCATTTGAGGTCACATACTAGGTTCAGGTTATGTATTCCAAAAATTAAGGGAAAAATGACTAAGAATTTTATCCATATAGTACATTAACATAGCTAGCAACGATACTTTCTATTAGAATAAATTATTCCTCTTTTATGTCCTGAAAATAGTTTCTAAATATACATGTTTATTGGGAGTTAAGTCCCATTCAGTTCAGTTTACTTACTGACAAACATATATAGATTAGGACTTAAATATTCAAAAACTTTTACATATTATTTAGTCCAAAACCATACTATATCAGAAATGTGCTTCAATCAATAATGCTGAAAATTTTACTGATTTCAATGAGACTTGCTCAGGACTTATTCTGGTCATATTTTATTGGAAATTATATCTTTAAAAAGCATCTCACATTAAATAACGTAGGTCTACCTATTCTCATATTACAGAATCTGTCTTTTTATGTAGCAAAGCTATGAACTGGAGTCCTGAACTATTGAGAATTCACCCCAAATCTTCCAGAATTCCAGAATATTGATATATAAAGTACATTTGTGCTATTGCGCAATTTCCATTTGGAAAATCAGAATTACTCCTAAATTCTGTAGCCATTCAGCTTACAAGGCGATTTAACGTTTTAGAAGAATAACAAATACATTAATACCTTTAAAATTAATTATCTAAAGTATATTTAAAACACATTCTTTAGCTGTAAAGTATTAAATATAAGTAGATTAAAAATTTTAAATAATAAGTACATATTTCATCCTCTTTATTTAGGATTTCTATGCAAAACAGAGAAAATATCACACACACACACACCCTGTCAGTCCCTTTCATTTCAAAGGAAATATTAAGCATACGTTTAAACATTCAGATCAATAGAATTTTAAAATTTAGACATGGACTGGATTGAGTTAAATGTATATAATGAAAGATTAACCAAAATCTTAACTCCATTAATTATAATGGTTCTTCAGTTATAAAATATACAATAATTCTCCATTTACAAAATGTTAATTTTACAAAATAAAGTAGAACATGAAATATTTCCTTTTCAAAAACATATATGGGATTTATCTATTCAATGAACCATTTAAGAATAATGTAATAATTTCTGGAAATAATGCAGCTAAGAAAGTTTTTAGCACTTTTTTAATCCAAATAAAACAAATCAATTTCATACTAAATAAATTTAGAAAACTGTCTATTTTAATGCTTTGTTTTTAAATTATATTCACTGTTTATAGATTTACTTCTGCCTAAATATCTTGTGAATTACAGCCGTAATATCAACAATAATATACAAATAGGAATAAACACATTTATACATATGTTCACCTCCACTACTCACAAATTTATATGAAAATTATTTTAAGAAACTTAATTTTAATACATGAGAACACATTTCTCATGTTTCAAAAATTAATCAAAGTTAAAATAATTCAAGGCTAGATTGACAAGATATTTCATACATGTGCTATAGAAAAATTATAAATTATTCCTCTCTTATGTCCTGAAAACAGTCTCTAAATATACATGTTGACTGACCATTAAAATCTATTTAGCTCACTGAAACTTACTTCCGGACAAATAGTTACAGATTCCACCTTAAATATTCAAATCCATAGTTAAAATTACAATAAATCTGATTTTCATCTATTGTTACTTAAACCAATAATTATTGTGGCACTTTTTCTTCTAGATACAGCAATTATAGATACACCCAGTAAAAACATTCTTCATCAAGTGATTAATTCTGTCACCATCCGAACACAAGTAACTTTTTCTGTACTACAATTTTTTATCCAGAAATAATATAAAAGAACACTGATCTCACACCTGTGTTATAAAAAGTAAATTCCCAAACTTCTGGTGGGCAATAGTAAAAATCCCATCTTCAGCATTGCTTGTTCCTTTTCAAGCACACAGTGGTTTCTTCCAATTGCATATTCTGGTCTTTCCCACTGACATTTAAAAGTGAAAGGAAAATATAAGCCAGGAGAAGAGAAAATATAAAAAAAGAAATGCTTTTCTTTAAGAATATATTCTGATGTATTCTTGCTTCACAGAAGATCTCGGGATGCATCTTAAAAGGAGCTCCTTGAAAAGTCTTTTAAATAATATTTTATTATTGTAATTGTCATTTTATGATAATTAATAAGAAACTATCATTCCTAGTTTCCACTTTGACTTTTTAATCAATTTAAATATCATAGTTTTTAGCCTTTAAAAGTTAATATCTGCAGGGTTATGAAGACAGAAAAGGAAAATTTATATTCTTATTTTAAAGCATCCCAATTTTAAAAACAAATAAATCAGTAACTTTTATCATACAAACTACTAGCATTCTTTTCTATATAGAATGTTTTCCCTTTTAGAATCTTCATTTTTGCCCCACCTCCCGTTTTGAAATCTTATACATACAAAATCTACATATTATCCTACATGTACAAAACAAACACTTTGATGGCTTCTTTTTAAAAAAAGGTTCTTTCCCAAGTCATTTATGAGCAAATTTAATATATCATATTTTTTAAAAATCCAAAGCGACTTTAATATCATTCTAAGTTTGAATACCAGGAACTTCTGTTTTTTTCTTCTATCCCAAGATGGTTTTCTTTTCCGAAGCTCAAGCCGAGAAAATAGACAAAAGAAGCCGATTCACTGAACCTTGCCAAGTCTTGCCTTTTCCCCCCTCTTTTCTTCAGCTTACACTACTCGTCGCTCCCAGCATGGCAACCTTCCCAAGCAGTCTTGGCGGAGTTCCAGTCTGTGCTAACCTATCAGAAGTCCTTGTTTCCAATAGAAGTCCTTTGAAAATCAATATATTATGCATATACTGAGCACAATTATCATTGTGCAGCATACAAACCATGGTATCTGCAAGACAACCTGGCTGAATGAATGGGTGCTGCTGCCGGGATATGGTTTCTGACCAACTCTACTGGTGGTCAGAAACCATATCCTGGCAACAACTTCCATTCTCCTGCCAAACTCCAGTACAGATTTCATGGGTTTTACACTGTAGGATAGTAATTTTTTTTCCCCTTTACTCAGTAAGCCTGGACAATTATAAGCAGCACTCAGCAATAAGAAATATTCCTAGAAACTTCAGCAGAGAAGCTTTTCACCTAGGAGGATCTCCCTATAGAATAAACAAACTCAAAACATTGTATAAGGATTTTTTTGACACTGGGATGGGATGGCATAACCTTTATTGTTTTTTTTCCCTATGAACACACTGCCACATATTAAAAAATGAAATTCTGATGCCCGCTCTCAAAGAAAATAAGCTGAAATGTTGAAAATCCACTGATTAGCACTATCCAGGATGGAATGCTTTATCCAAGTTTGGGTTGCAATGATAACACAGCAGTTTCTCACCTGCCAGTTTGTTAGTAACTCTAGCTTCATGTACTCTATTTTAGGCTCTAAGGAGCACATTAGCAAACAAAATAGATGGTAATGACACTCTATATGGATTAGCCTTTAGCCTAGTTGTTAACCTCCACGTTTGCCTCGTTTCCTCTTTTGATCATACCGCCGCCTCCTCAGAAGCGACAGAGGAAGACTTCCCTGCTACAAAGGCTGCTACTCCCACTGCCTCTGCCACCCAAAACTCTGAAAGTGCTCTGCCAAGCACTTTCAGAGATTGCAGTCAATCTCACACCCTCCACACAACCCACCAACATTTCTGCTGCTTGCACCTTCAACCGAAGCAGTCCGAAGCAATGCAGACTCTCCAGAACAGCTTTATCAATAATTCCTCTCTTGCTAAATATCACCAAATCCAATAGACTGACAGTCATAACAATTTTGTAATACAATTCTGTTTTCTTGTCAAAATTCCTAAAGAATCACTCAAACCGAATGGCACTTTCATCTCCCAAACCCCAACGCTCTTGAGAGCCAGAGCAGCTGCAGCCAAGCAAGATGCCGCCATTTTAGAAACGCACACAAATCATGAAAATTTAAATTTAAACTGACAATGATCTTAAATTCAAATTATCAAGCATTTTTCAAAACGGAGCCAACTTACAATATCAGCTGGCTAGTTAGGTTTTTATAACCAAGATCAAATACTTACATTATGACTTAATGCAACACAAAATATTTAACTGTTTATTCATCTAAGTTACTATAAATTATGAATTATTGTTTATTAAATGCATGATGGCTATCTACTCCAAAATACACAATGAAAACAGTTAAAAATATAAGATGGCCTGGACTTTTAAAAATCATAAAAATAAAAAGATGATGTGTATGTGTGCAACATACACATTAACCCAGGTTTAGGAGCAGAACCAGGTCTTAAGGGCCTTCCAGAACACCAGGTAACGGGTCATCGTATGTATCTCTGGGAGGATATGCTACAGGGCAGGGTATGCTAGAGATAAGGCAAGTTTTATGCCCATAATATAACATGAATCGAGTAGACCTGTAGCATACCCATTCTACCTAAACATAGCAAGCAGGTACAAACAATTGAAGATAGGTACTCCCTCAGATAACCAACCCCTATGCTATTTTATATTAATATGTAATACCATGTTATAGTAATGTGAGCAGAATAATGTAATGCATGAATATAACCATGTTGTTTTATTCAATACAGGTAGTCCTCAACTTACAACCACAATTGGGACCAAAATCTTGGTTGTTGAGTGAAGTGGTCAATAAGCAAGTTGTTAAGCAGACAAAGGGAAAGAACAAAGGAACTTTACAAGGAAATGAAATCTGGGTTTTCACAATCCTCACTTCTTTCTTCAGCCCAGTGGAGGACTTCATCTCCCCTTGTCACTTACTCACAAGCAACTCACTATTTACAAAGGACCATAGCAGCATAGCCCAGGTTGTCTGCTCAGCCCCCTAGCATCTACTCTGATTGGGCAGATCTCTGTGGGGACAGAGGAAAGCCTGACCATACTGCATCTAGGGACTCATAGTATCCTCCCAAGATTATTCCTCCGGGCTGTACCCTTTCCAGTCAATAATGAAGCACTCTAGATGACTCAGTACTGGTGGAAGTCCAGGATCTATCTGACCTCATGCTTCTTCAAGTTGATGCAGCACTGTTATGTGCCTGGTGTGGTGACACATTTAGGACCAAGAAGGGGAGTGAAAGATAGGATGGAGCAAACAGATGAGTGGAGCTGGGCTTATAGGGACAAATTTGATCTGTGCTCCCCAGATTTCATATGAATCAGATTAGATTGATTATAAAATCATAGGACAGGCAGAAGGACCCAGAACTCCAAAAAATGTCCATATCTGTCAAGTCATTTTTCATTTTCATAAAAGAACTTAACTGTTGACAAACAACTTTTATGAATGATCCAGTGCTGCAAATCAGGCACCGATTTCTTCTTTCAGCATTACATGATAATTCTTTAAACTATCCTTCATGTCAAGAAATCCACAGTTCTTGAAGTTTTGATAGATTCCAAATACTGAGGATACAGCCAAGAGGGCATACGCTTGTTTAGCAGACAATGACTGGCTAAGAATCATATTAACAACTGATAGTCACACTGGACTCAATCATAAAGAATCCAATATTTTGTATGTGGTAAAATCAAAGAGTCATACATTCATTATTATTATTCAATGTAAACCACAAATTAAAGGAATGACTTGAATGCAACTTAATTGTTAAGCAGCATCAGTTTTGTTCACAACAGACACTAAAATTGATAAGAAGTCTCCCGTAACAGGGATTAAGAAATTATTATTATTCAATGTAATTCCTGTTACATGAAGAGATTCCCTGGAGACTTAATGTTTCTTTTAATTTAAAAATTAAAAGAAGCAAACCCAGAAGCCATTGTGCACAAGATATAATGTAATCTCTGATATGCTGTTTTATTATTAAAAACATTACTAAAGCTCTTAGCATGGTTTATTATGCTACATCAACATTTCATCACTCAGTTATAACACATGAAACACTGTCCTTTTAAAAAATGTAATCATATTTGGGAAATAGGTATACATGACTGCAAGATTTTTTCTCACCTTGGCATTTAGTGTCATGAGTAAGTATTTTCAGTAATATTTTTAAGATGCTGCTTTTACCACCAGTTTCAAATTCTCAACGCATTGTAAATTTGCAGGAGGAATATAAATCTGTACCTGGGTTCAGATACACATTGCATAACTCTATTTTGGTTTATTGTGCTCTGCCAGTTGCAGTTGCTGGCTTAGTGTTCAGTACTCCACTAAATGCAATTTACTTGAATAAATTATAGTTAAACAAACTGCAAATTAGCCAACATTACATAGGATTCCTCACAAAGTGCTGACAAAGCTCATATAGAATCTACTCCATATGAATGTTGAAACGGAGATGAATGTCGCCCCCCTACAGTCGGCAACAACTAATGGAGTAAAATCCACAGGGACCCATATGAATGTTATTACAAATTATTTAATGTGCAATGCCATTTAAGAAAATATAGAGAAAGTATTTAAAATTATCTCTGTCATTGAGTTCATGGATCCACAAATATTTTGATTCAGAAACAAGTCGTTGTATATTTAATCAGTCCACAAAAGAGGAAAATTCTAGCATATAAGTTGCGTTGCTAACATCCAAAATACAATGCCCAACAGTCAGAAAGTGAAATCCAAATAGTATCTACTTCAGAGTCTCCAAGCCAATACATAAATATTCAGTAGTCCCTTCAATTCACCCACTTCCCAGGATTTTTTTAAGTATTCTGTAAAAATAGAATAAATTCTCAGTTCAATACAGTTGAGAGGACTGTTTGTTTTTTCTAGATCTCAATAGAGGAAAAATAAAATCCATGTCTATCTTTGCTAAAGTTAATGAAAATTCAAAGTGCTATATATATTCTTTTTTATAACTTTCTTGCTCTTAAGGAAGAAAGACTGTAAGAAACAAATAAAACCACAAGTGGTATTTTATTCAGCAAACTGTACTGTTTACAAAGCCATCATAAACCTTCTCAGAGAAGAAATCCAACTTCAGAATTTCAGTATAATGCAAACACCAATGTAAGAGGACCAATAAGCAACTTTTCAAAATTCCAAGAATTGAACTGGAACAGAATCTTCTAAATGAGAAAGGCTTACCAATGAATACCAGGAGATCATTAATGCCTCTTTGAGGGAGGGCGTGTTTCCAACCGCCCTGAAACGGGCGGTGGTGCGCCCTCTCCTGAAGAGGCCGGGCCTCGACCCGGATCTCCTGGACAGCTATAGACCCGTCTC
>JANHFL010001591.1:29817-43244 GCA_032468155.1 Oxyrhabdium leporinum | reverse complement strand
TGATGAGACCAAGATCTCCCTGTTTGGTAGTGATGGCATAAAAATACACTTTTCCCAAAAGGTTTCCACAATTTTGGTCACTACTGTAAGCCCAGTATGAAGCTACACTATTGCTGATGATCAGTTTTCCTAGATAGCAATGTCTTTCAGGTTCTTTTAATCAACATTAATCTGTATATTGTGGTTCCAGAAATGCAGGAAAGTGGTGTACCACTGGATTATGAAAGTGGATTTTTGCCAGCTTTGGGTAGAAGCTTTAGGTAGAACCTGTCTCAAGGACAGATTAATTGTTTCTCTTCAAAATAAATCAAACAGAATTCTTCCTAGACAATAAGCCTATCAGCAAACAAGCTTTCTTGGACTCCCATGAAATAGACCAATCAGGGATCAGCTTGTCAAATTTATTTTCTATATACAGGTATCCTTGACTTACAATCACACTGGAACCAGAATTTCCATTGCTAAGTTAAGTGAGTTCTGACTGATTTTATGACTTTTTACCCTGGTTGTTAAGCAAATCACTGCACTTCTTAAGGGAATCATGTGGTTGTTAAATGAATCTAGTTTCCCCCATTGACTTTGCTTGTTGGAAACCGGCTAGGAAGGTCACAAATGGTGATCTCATGACCCTGGGATGCAGCAAGTGTTGTAAATACATGCTGGTTGCCAAACACCCAAATTTTGATTATGTGATCATGGAAATGCTACAACAGTCATAAGTGTGAGGACCAGTCGTAGTTGCTTTTTTCAGTGCCATTGTAACTTCAAACAATCGCTAAACAAATGGTTGTAAATCAAAGGCTATCTGTAAAGCTCCAATATCTAAACTAAGTATTCATTACCACTACGGTTAGGTGCTCTGATACATTTTGAATGTCATCCTCCATGACTATTTAGCTTTGCTCTGGAGAAGGGAGCACAAGCCAAGCATACAAGAGAATACAAATTAAGACACTGAGATCCAAGAAAAATTGCCTAGGTTGCAACTTCATGACTTTGAAAAGGAAAAAGAAAGAAAGCGGGATGTCCTTGGAGATTCTCAGTCATTCAGGTCATGGTTGTCCCAAAGGTGCTTTTTCAAGAGACAGCTGGACTTTCTGGGGGGGGGGGGGTTGAAGATGTTTCACTTCTCATCCAAGAATCTTTCCATTGTGGGGAATGGAAAGATTTATATTCCTTGCAGACAGTAGTGCAAATGGGTGTGGAGCCTTCTTGGAACTGCTAAAAGGAATGTATTGTAGACTGGAGATAGATGATGTCATATCCCTCTCCCTCTGTTGATAGAGGGCTGTTCAATTTTGACATAGATGGCCTCTTTAACCCAGACACAAACTGAGCAATGTGGTATATGCAGTACAATGCAGTGAGCCATGTGCAGATCTGTACATTGGGGAAAACAAAACAACCACTTCATGAACGCATGGCACAACATAGGAGAATAAACCCATCTGGACAAGATTCAGCAACTCATCTGCATTTAAAAAATAAAAGCCACTTTTTGAAGATAGTAAAGTCCTCATTTTGGACAGAGAGGACCACTGGTTTGAAAGAGAGGTTAAAGAGGCAATCTATGACAAAATTGAACAGACCTCTCTCAACGGGGGGAGGGTTGAGATACGATGTCATCTATCTCCAGTCTACAACTCAGTCCTTTCAACGGGTCCAAGAAGGCTCCACACCCAAATTTGCACTACTCAGGTGATTCTGATGACACAGATAAACCTCCAGGTAGCCTCAACAACTCTCTGAAAGAATGCAAATGACCAGTTGTCTGCAAGGAGTAAAAATCCTTCCATTCCCCACCATCCAGTCAGAACTAAAGAAGCTTCTTGGATAAGAAGCAAAACGTCTTAAGCCCCCCCCCTCCCGAAAGTCCAGTTGCCTCTTGAAAAAGCACCTTTGGGTTGCAATAAATTAGAACATCAGAACTGTAATCATGTGTTCATAAACTCAGGCAAAACACTGTAGTTACACTGACAAAATATCTAGGTTTTTCAAGGCAGAAATGTTCGACATTTCTTGAATCAAGGCTACCCTTTCAAGTCAAGTTAAAAGCCATGAACCCTGCTTCCAAGGAAGTAAGACCAAGATAAAAAGAACATTCCAAATGACTTAATTACAGCTAAACATATTTAATTTGCATTTAATACCTTTGAAATTACTCAAATTTAATTATGTTTAAAGAAATTAAATGCAGCCAATATGGTTATCATTTATGTCTCTCACACTATGAATTTTAGCATAGTTTTAAAAAGAATGTGAACAAGCTTCTAATTACACTGAAAATCTATACCTGTAACTGCAGATTTTGTCTTCATCTTCATATGTTTGAGAGGCAATACAGAAAAGCAGTGGAGTGTATCTTCCGGGGAAGCGCCCCAAAACTTAGATTTGTCCTCATCAACATACAGTCACACTACAGGTGGTCTTCGACTTACAACAGTTTTTTAGTGACCATTCAAAGTTACAAAGGCACTGAAAATAAAATGATGAATGACTGTTTTTCATGCTTATGATGGTTGCAGCAATGTGATCAAAGGAACAAAATTCACGCATTTGGCAACTGATTCAGGATGATTGCAGTATCCTCAGGTCATGCGATCACCTCTTGCAACCTTTTGACAAGCTAAGTCAACGGGAAGATAAATTCACTTAACAATGGTGTTACTAACTTAACAATTGCAGTGATTCATTTAAACAGTTATGGCAAGAAAGATCACAAAATGGGGCAAAATTCACTTAACCACTGTCTCGCTTAGCAACAGAAAATTTTGGGCTCGATTATGTTTGTAAGTCGAGGACTACCTACCTGTATATATGGCATTTACTTCTCTATGTTAATACCAATAGCAATAGCATTTAGACTTATATACCGCTTCACAGTGCTTTTACAGCCCTAAGCAGTTTACAGAGTCAGCCCATTGCCCCCAACAATCTGGGTCCTCATTTTTACCCACCTCAGAAGGATGGAAGGCTGAGTCAATCTTGAGCCTGGTAAGATTCGAACTGCCAAATTGCAGGCAGCCAGCAATCAGCAGAAGTAGCCTGCAGTACCGCATTCTAGCCACTGCACCATTCAGCTCTTAATATTACAAACTTTGGGAAGGAATCACCTTCTATTTGCTTCATCTGTCTACCAATCATTAAAGTAGCCAAACCAAGGTTATCAACACACAATTTTGCCCTTGATTGTATGTTCTTTCCAAAACAGACATTCCAGAAGGTGGTGCCTTGGTGTTTCTCTCCGGTCTCCTTTCTTGAACAGATCTGCCAATAGAGAGCATGTAAATCGCAGCAGTACCCCCTTCCTTTCTAACTTGGGGAAATCTGCTTTCACCATTGAAACATGGTCCCCTGGGTTCACCGCAGGGAAGGTCTCCTTGCTGGGAACAGAGCAAAGATTACAAAAGCTGTCTCTTATTTATTCTCCAGCCTACACATTCACTCGCTCAGCTAGAGCCACCACCTCCCTTGTAAAGGCACAGCAATTAAAACAGCTTTGTGACATTTAGTGAGGGATGGGGGCACAGCTCTCGTGTAGCCAAAGATGTATCAGAGGAGAAGAGTGTGTGGCAGTTAAAAAGCCAGAATGCTTTATTTCCATACACCCCACTCCGAAGACGTTCAGTCATTCAGTCGGGCTTAAGTCCTTTTAAGCCAGTGCTTGCTGTCAACGAAGGAAATCTGAACACAGGAGTAACACACAGCTGCTGTGTGGCATTCTGAGATCCCATAAAACATTTAGTTTTCTCAGCTGGCTTGAGCTTGTTAGACAACACGAATACCTCAGAAATGCTGTGCTATTTGTTTCTTAAGTAATTGAAGAAGAACTAAAAATGAGGAAGATAATTTTTCTAGGAAATAATTTCCCAATTGTTAGAGAAGATATGACACAGCCATTTCCTGAGTCATTCCATCCAGCCCAGCTCTTGCATTATACGAGCGGCAAAAGCTTTTCCTTCCTATCATTCATAGCTTGCTACATTGGTCTTCTATCAAGACCCTAAGATAGCACTTTCAGGTTTTCAGCAGTTATTGGCTAAATCAGTGGTTCTCAAACATTTCTTCACCACGGACCATGTCCTCCCCAAGACTTAACTCAAGATTTAAATCATAACATTTCTTCAAGTCTTCGCAGATTGTCTGTGATGATATCACAGGCACCTCCTCCCAGGGTCCGTGGACCACAGGTTGAGAACCATTGGACTAAATAATAATGTGGTTTGGTTTTTGTATAATGAAATATGCAAATCCACACTGTAATATAAGAGTATTTTGCATGAGCAGATCATTAAAGGTATTTTTTTAAAAACAATGACATAAAAAAAAGCTTAACATTAGATATGACGATATCCACCATTCTGTTAGAAATGGTATATTCTCTCTCTTTCAATAAGTCTGTGATAGATATCACTTCCATAGTACCAATAAGGAGGACTGTAACTGATTTATTTGCTCCAAAAAAATATGATACAGGAATTAATCCAAGGTCATTGCCAAGGATATTAAAACTTAAACGGCAATTTTAAGTCCCTGTGAGAATGAAAGTTACAAGAAATCTTAAGGTTCAAGAGAAAAAAACACATTCTCCTGTGCCGGAACATTTCAGCTTTATCTGGGAGAGGGAACTATTTGCAGATTTGATGCAATCTTAAGGAGCAGCCATGCAGAAAAAGGATCTGCAAACAAGAAGAGAGTATCAGAATATTGCTTTCAAAATACAGCATTTTGAAAAGGTCAGATCAGCATTATATATGCCAAATAAATGTTGCCATGAAAATACAAAGCCATATTCTCCATTTATGGATCACCACTGTAGATGAAGGTCAGAATATGAACCCTGGCTCAAATTCCTGGTTTCACCAACTATCTGTTCAGCTCCCTGTCCGATTCCCCCACCCTCCCAAAAATCACAAGGCTAACTTGACATATGAAGAAATTACTGACACAAGGATGGTCTGTTCAATCTGCTTCAATCTTCAGCAAGCGATAGCATGGAAAGAAGCACTTTTAATTTTGCTTCCAGTATGCAATAAACTGACAAATTTATTGCTACTGTGAAATGCTTATCTTTGCTTCTTTCCACAACCCCTTTTCCTA
This sequence comes from Oxyrhabdium leporinum, assembly GCA_032468155.1. Classification (NCBI taxonomy): domain Eukaryota; kingdom Metazoa; phylum Chordata; class Lepidosauria; order Squamata; family Cyclocoridae; genus Oxyrhabdium; species Oxyrhabdium leporinum. The sequence continues at coordinate 38,144 of JANHFL010001591.1, read as the reverse complement.
CTGGAACTTAAAAAAAAAACCAAAACTACAGGTTGTCCTCAACTTAGGGCTGTTTTTCACACTTATGATCGTTGCAGCATCCCAAAAATCATGTGATCAAAATTCAGATATTTGGCAACTGACTCGTATTTATGATGGTTGCAGTATCCCAGGGTCATGTGATCACCTTTTGTGACCTTCTGACAAGCAGTCAAATGAGGAAGCCACTTAACTGCAGTGATTCACCTAACAACTGTGGCAAGAAAGATTGTAAAACTCACTTATCAACTGTCTCACTTAGCAACAGAAATTTTGGGTTCAACTGTGGTCGTAAGTCAAGGACTACCTGTATTTCCAAATCAAGAGAAATTATTTTGTCCTTTATTCTAAGAAAGGGAATAATGGATATCCCAGGTTAGGGGAGAGGAGTAACTCTCTTTCTGAGTACATAACATGTGGTAGCAAAGAATAAAACTGAGTATATATGTATATATATATATAACCAAGTAGTGTAGAGTTATTGGCTGAGCCGCATGGTGGCCTAAAGGGGGAACTCTTGCCCCACAATTCGGAGGCTGTGAGTTTGATCCTAGGTAGTGATAAATATTTCTCTCTCTGGGTACAAAGAGAAAATATCTGCTGTGAACTCCATGTAGGCATCAGGAAGGGCACTTGGCCAGAAAACGCCCAGCTCCATTCTGTCGCCCCAACTCCACCTCAATGCAAAGAATTATAGCATTGTTAAAAGAAAAAAAACCCTATTGCGTTATTGGCTACCGAAGCATTTGCCTTTTTCTCTGCAATCAAGGTTGAATGTTCACAGCTTAACTAATTAAGGCATGAAGCCAAAAACTTGCAACGTAAAGGGACACTGTAACCATCATAAATGTGAGTCAGTTGTCAAGTGTCTGAATATAAATCACATGACCATGGTCATATGTAAAATGGTCATAAGTGTGAAAAATGGTCATAAGTCACTTTTTCAGTGCCAATGTAACTTTGAACTGTCAGTAAATGAACTGTTGTAAGTCGAGGACTACCTGTATGGCTATTAAACGAAGGTATAAGTCATGCAAAATGTGGTTTGTATTATAAATAGGTCCACTTTCTTCTTGTTCCCTAAGATGCACGTATGACTCTTGGTCCTCCTCCAATTTGAGCATCCATCTGTTGACGATGTTTGTGTGGGGTTTTGCTTGATTTCCAAATTGGTGGAGCTGGCTTATGTTGTCAAAGTACAAAGAAAAACTGGGAGAAAAGGCAAACCTTAAAACAATTATAGCACATTTTAAATGTTGAACGTGAGATGCCTTCATGCATTTTATAGGATATCTTGTAGTGAAATTCAGAGATAAAGGCAACTTAATAAAGTGTGTTGCTGATATGACATTGAAAATGATATTAAACAACGGGGATACACACATACATATATATACACATACACACACACACATACATACACACATACATACATACGAACATCAGCACACTCAGGTCTCGGCAAATCAACATTCCCCATTTTCTATATAGGGATTGCTGCTCACAGAATTGTCAGATTGAAAATTCTGCAGTTCCAATATATCTAAAGGATACCGGTTTCAGAAAAGATGTTTTAAATTCCTTTTAAAATGAAAGCTATAGCATCTCCAGGCCCAGAACACTCATTTATGACAGCACAGGATTTTTTTTTGCTGAAGCTAAAATGACAATTGAGAACACTGTCACATTGATACATCTTTTGACTGATGACTGCAGCATACAAAACAGTGCAAGCCCGAGACTTTTAACCCCACTTGACTATAACTTGAAAACTTGGGGAAAAAAGTAACATTAGACCTAGAGATCGCTCAAATAAACTAGGACGTGCCACCAGTTCTGACTACTACTATAGCCAAAAGGAGTGACCCTGAAAATAAAGAAAGCAAAAGGATGTTTTGTTTTTAGATTGCTGGCATTTTATAAGACATTTGCCCATCTAAATTAAACCTGTCAGCGGTTTATCTAAGTGTGAAGCACTAAGAAGCTTCACTATTGGAAGACTAAAGTCCAAGGGGATGAAAGTTGGCTGTCTGCCCATCTGCAGATGGAAAGTGTTCTTGTTAGTCCACAGAAGAAAGTCCTTCTGACAGAAGCACCAGAGTCCTGACTTTCAGCAATGGCTGGAGGTAGGGAAAATTAGGGGACTACTTCAAGCTTTCTGTGTCTGTCTGTCTGTCTGTCTGTCTGTCTGTCTGTCTGTCTGTCTGTCTGTCTCGGTGTCTGTGTGTAAGAGAAAGAGAGACAGACAGACAAACAGAGAAGGAATATAATCTAACATAAACCAAGAGAGAAGGGGGAGAAAGAGGGGGTGGCCAAAAATATAATGTAATACTATGTTAAACTATACCTGGATAGGATTTTTCCATATGATAGTTTAGAATACTAAAATAGTCAAGAAAAACTACTATGATACTGACTTGAATTTTGTCAATTCAGGGCAAGGGAAGGCTTTTAAGCTCCCATCTGTCAACGAAACAGCTGCTTGCACAACTGCAGCTTCTGTCAAAGTTGATGCTGTATCTTTGTGCAATATAGCTTTTGCAATACCACAATCTATAGACTCTTCATCATTATGCCATTACATTTTCCCCTGCCCATATGGTTTTTAGGACATTCAGGTTCTGACAATTACATAAGGTGAGATGCCCAGTTTAGGATCCAGGAGCATTTTCTTAAGATATTTGTTTTTTTTAAAGCAAAGAATAAAAGATTCACACCCAAATCAGCACCAAACTACCCAGGTTCAACTGAGTAATCACACATGCCACTCTTTCTCAGTCTAAGTTCCTGAAAACGATGTTTGTAGTTCATTTTGTTACAGTTATTTAAGCCCAGGTTTAAGGTCTTACTCTATTATCAAGCTCAATGGATTATTTTGGCCAGCCATTCTCATTTAGCTTAACACAACCTATCTTCATAGCCTTCTCCCAGAAGGTACATGAATTGAATATGAATATGAATACAGAAACATAGTTGATTGAAACCAAAATATTTCACATAACATACACATGCGTGTGTGCGTGCGCACACACACAAACACATATACATATACACACATATAAAATGTATAAGTCCCCCATCTGATGGTCTAGGGACTCTGGATGGCTTACAAAAATCATAAAAACAAAGTTTTAAACATTAAAATATTAAATAAATAGAGATTAAGTAAGTAAAGTAAAATAGAGATTAAGTAAAGACAGAATATGTTGGAGTGGAGCTGGGATCTTCTTCCTAATCCAATGACCACCTGAAGGATGGAACATACCCATCAGGACCCAAGCTAGTCAGCAGTCAGTTTTTGAGGCTTCTACAGAAGGCCAAGAGGGTGGGGACAGATCTCACCTCAAGCAGCATGATATTTCAGAAGGTGGGAGCCATGGAAGAAAAGCCCTTTCTCTTGGATTCTGCCAGCCGGAATTCCTTGACAGATGGGATCCGTGAGATGCCCCTTCTGCCAGAATGAGTGGGCCAATCCCATTAATGTGAGACAGTTCCTCAGGTAATCTGGATCCATGCCACAATGCCAAAATTACATTTGTTTTTTTCCAAATTTGGTGACCAAATCAAATATGGCAAATATATAACAAATCAATACCAATATTTAAAAACTGGATGCATTCTATGCTGAGCTTCACTTTCATCTCCACTTGTTTAACTTTGGTGGTGAATTTTGAAAGTGGTCATGTTGGAACGTATTGTAGTTCTGTGTTGGGTCTTAACTTATGCATCAGAGTTACTCTAAAATACTTATAAGCCATGTGCAAAGTTCTGGATTTTTCAGGATGAAGTCATATAAAGACAGAGAGTGGTGGGGTTTTGTTCACTGGTGCAATGAGCAATATGGTAAACAGCCACTATGCAGGCATCATTTCAAAAGATCTATACAGCTTAAAGTCTGGACAGCAGCTGATCACAAAATCTTCTGCCTGACAGTGTATGGAACTCCTATGCTTTGTAGAGCAGATGCCATTGGGTGTAGACATGTATATTATATGTATGTTTGAATGGATGAGTGGGTATTTTTCTACCTTATCAACTTTAAGACACATGGTCTTCAATTCTGAGACTGCCTCAGCCATCTGGGAGTTGAAGTCCATATAGTTTAATGTAGCCTAAGATTACAAAACATAGGTACTGAACCTGTACATCAATTTGTTAGGTGCTGATATCTTGATAAAGAGAAACCATATTCCAATAAGCACTCCTTTTAATCTTTTATGAAAATACATTTTGTATTTGTAATTTACTTGTTTTAAACTGCAGAGCTTAACAATCTAACAAGTATTAACAGCATCTAATATATACGGAAATATATTAATGAATGGGTTTCACTGTCATAAACCCAAAACCTTGTTATACACCGCCCTCTGGTGGATGCAGTAGGGGAAAAAAAAGCTAATGTTTAAACACAAATAGGCTTCTCTAAAACAAAATATGTTCACTGGAAAACAATGCACCAAGGACTTCATGAAGTTTATAATCTATCTTAAAATGTGGCTAGAATCTCCATACCAGCGATGTGATATAATTTACAATGTTACAGAAAAACAATCCAAATTTGCTTTTAGCTGCATAACATGTAGAACAGCTTGTGTTTTATAAGGAATTTAAGGAGTGCTGTTTTTCATCTTTCGTGAGAAAAGCGACTCACTTTCAGAAAATTAGCTAATACAAGTGCGTATTTCAGTTAATAAGTTGAAATTAACCTTATCTAAGATCAACATGAAAGAGTACATGGTAAGCTATTACCAGAAACTAGCACCCTGAATAATTGACAAAACTCCATGTCACAAAGAGATTAAATTTATCATCCCGTGGAAAATATTCTTTCTTAAAAGAGGCAATATGTTTGATGATCTAATCATCAGTCACAATACACATTGGTCTTCCTCAGTAAATTTCCGGGTATAGCATATATGCTTACTATGATCTGCAAATTTGGCTATGGACTTCAGTGACTCAGAGAACACGGTGTCTAATCACTCAGAGGCTAATTGATTCAATGGGGTGACTGAAGTCAAAGTAAGACTCTGAAAATTTAATTATATCTTTCTTTTTTTATTAGTGTGGGAAGCTTAGGTTATAATTTTTTAAAATCACTTTTCACAAGATGGGACGAGACAGTTAAGAAATCATTTAAGAGTGACGATGCCAGATCTACTTCCAAGAAATATTTTTATTTATTTATTTATTTTTACATTTATATACCGCCCCATTCCGAAGACTCGGGGCGGTTTACAGCTTATAAAATATGAGTTCTGATCTAAAATGAGAAGGAAACTGAGTCCTCCAGGCACTGCAGCTCATATATTTAGTACTATGGAGGACTCAAAGGGGCCCACTTCCTTTCACAACCAATCAGCCATGCCCTCTCCCATCAACTACTCTCACTGGCTAGCCAGGGTCACCTTCCAAACCATACACCATGCAGACATTTGCTTCAAAAGCCATTAACAAGGGCCAGGGAAGATGTCCTTTGCCAATAGGCAGAAGGAAAATATCTTGAGTAATACAAATGGTCTTCTTAGAGTTCTTCCCTTGGGCCAAAAAGAAGAAAAAAAAGGAAGTGTAAGATCTAGATAGAACATTTAGTGTTGTTGATTCTGTTCATAATTGTTATGAATTTCTGATGTACTTAGCAGGGTATTAATATCAGTTGCATTTGGTTTATTGTACTAATCTTATTGGTTTGCTCTATGAACACTTCTATTTCTTCTTATTATCATATGTAAAGAGACATTCATATCCCACTTTAAATTTTGTTTTTTTCCCCTCGTAAGTTCAGGTTAAAGGTCTGTCTTTATTTAGATGTTTTATTATTTGCTTCTGTGTTCAGATATGGAAATACAGGTACAATTAGTAGGGTGTGGCAATGGAATTCCACCAGTGGAGAAGCATCTGAGCTGCTTGCTGCTGCTGTCCTTTAGTCCTGAAAGCCTACTCCAGTAAGTCCCTCTTTTCAGTTTTGGAAAAAAGCAGGACCAGGTGTCCCTATTGCACTTAACTAAAAAATTGGAACATGGTTTTCCTCACTAAATATATTCAGTTGTTCTAGAGTGGTTCTCCTACCTGAAGATCTCTCATTTATCGTGAATGTTATCATGCTTTAAGTCAGTGTGTTTATGCACGTTCAGCTAAATGCTACCATGTGGAAGGATACATAGGCGGCATCCACGTCAAGGATACTGAACAGGGGAGTGAAGTTTGATCAAGGTGCCTGCCACTTATAGATAAATTTGAATGGCCTCTAAAGGAAACACGTGTAAATTGTAAACATCTTAACATAAATATAAAGCTTACATATTTTCCCTGAATTTCAGTCTCAAGATATGCACGACATACACATATGTACTCTGACAACCCTCTTTCCAGTTCTATTTTCAGGGACAGAGAGCTCCTCATCCAGTTAAAGAGCTCCTTTAAGGTTAAAAAAATATTTCTACTGCTTAATCCAGTCTTTTCTAACTTGATGCCCACTAATTTCATTGGTTCCAACTGCCATCAGCCCAAAACTCACATGGCTATTCTGGTCAGAGATGAAGGGAATCAGACTCCAGCACATCTGGAGACATCTTGTTCGGAAAGGCACTCTAAATTTCCCCTGTTCCTTCCAAGCTTAAAATCTCTTCTACCTGGCTCACCCCCCACTCCCCTTCTATCAAAGAGCAGAAAAATATGGCAGTACTAAAATTCCTTTTTTACAGCTTGGCTGGAATATCCCGCAACTACAGTATCAGCACATCGCCCTTCTCTCCTTCTCACCCATCCCTTTTCATTTTCTTTTCCCTTGGGGAAATATGCCCCTTCCTTTAAGGCCTTTCCCCCCTCCTCCTCCCTCAATTTTCTTCCCCGTCTTTTGCATTCTTGGCCTGCCCCTGTGCCTCACTGCATCTTCCTCCATAAAAGCTTCTAATTCACCTTGGATGCAGGGAGGTGAGTGGAAGTGCAAAAGGGTATAATGGCAACTGGGGGGAGGTGGGCGGAATGGAATAATTCTCTTCTCTGATGGAAAAAGGCTGGGGAAAGGAAGAAGAGAGTGTTGTTTAAAAAAAAAAATCCTAACCACTGCAGCCTGCATGTAGCCAACTGTCAATTCTGCTTTCACTGCAATGCTGTCAGCTGCAAAACATGGCTACCCTTCCCTTCCTTAGCAACATTCTCTCTTTCTCCCCCCCCCCATGTGCACAGTTCTACTTGCCTTGCACACACACACATACACACACACATTCAAAGAGATGCACAATCATTAAGATAAATTCCAGTGAAAAGGTGACAAGAGATTGAAGGCAATTTCACTAACACCCCCCCCCCCAAGTCGTCTTCCTAACTTACCTATCTCTGCAGTTCCCTCGCCCTCCTTACTCAAGCCCTATAGCATTTATATCTATGTGTGTTTTGCTTGAGACGGGTTTTAGGAGATAGGATTAAAGCTCTAAAATGTCGTTTGAATTAGACACATACTGTCCATTCTCCTCGCTCTCTGAACACACAGATGCATGCAGCCATTCTATCCATCTGTCCTTCTAGCCATCTAATTTCCTCTTTAAACTGGAGCTAACAACCTTTTACATGAGCCAGAGTTTCAGGATAAATAAAGAAATGCTGACATACCTGTGATAACACTGACAACAAAATCTCCAAATCTATGGTTTAACAATCCACACAGGACTGTTAACTACATATAAACATATTTTCCATAATTTTCGGAATACTCATGCATGCTGAGAGTCCCCAAAACATGGCTGTTGAACAATAACGTAGTGTTCCAAAAATGTTGTATCTGATGCATGATTCCTATGGCACAATATATAGATTAAAAAAAAACATTATAGTACAACCTTGAATGTATTTCAGATATGCATACAATGTAGCGTATTCTGTATTCATCCACATTCATGAATGGCTGCTCATGTGTGCCATGTGGGGAGGGGGGGGGGTGTTCAGCATCACCTATATGCACACATCGTTACATACAATGAGAGGGAAAAGGGGATGGATGGAGGTGGGTGGAGAGGAGGCTGTGCATTATCTGAAGAGGGAGGAGGGTGTGAAATTAACAGATTAGAACCAGAAACCATGGGTCCAGTCAAGTTTTTATTTCTAGGTAAATGTTCTGGAATTCCAGATTTTTTTTTGGGGGGGGGGAGGTATACCAGCTGATTATTATTTCTCCAAAAGGTCCTCTTCCTTCTCCTTTTCAGTAGGCCATGGATAAAGAAGAAAAGAAGGAAAGGAAGGAAGGAAGGAAGGAAGGAAGGAAGGAAGGAAGGAAGGAAGGAAGGAAGGACGGAAGGAAGGACGGAAGGAAG
>JANHFL010001591.1:7759-27149 GCA_032468155.1 Oxyrhabdium leporinum | reverse complement strand
AACCGCTAGATTGAATCAGCAGAAGTGGCCTGCAGTTCAACACTCTAACCACTGCGCCACCTAGGCTCATCATTATGGAATGTTTGTGTGAATTATTATGGAATGTTTGTGTGAATACAGTATCAAAGATTAATTTTTGAAGGTAATGAGACAAATAATAAAAAATAAAGCATTGGTGAGAATAAGTGGAAAGTTTAGCAAATGGTTCAACCTTGAGCAAGGAGTAAGGCAAAAAAATATTTTGACCTCTTGGTTATTTAATGCATTTATTTATAAATTTGTAAAGCATGCTTATGATGACACTGACCACTAATCTCTTTTACCATGACCTCTGCTCTATAAATCCACAATTATTCAAGTACTGATAGATTCAGTTCTTTGTATATAATTTAAAATAAAATAATAATTGTTTTACTCTATTGTTGTAGCACTATATTACCACACTTATTAATGTTAAAACCAAAAAATGTAATAGCAGTTCTAGTAGATATCTTATGAGTTAGTACTGCTTCAGCTATTTTATACTTTAAAACAGCGATCGGTAGCCAACTCTTTTTATACATTTAAAATTTTGCAACTATTTATGTGTTGGTGTTTTTAAAATTGATTTAATTTATTTTTCTGTATATATAACCTAGGGAAAATATATATTTTCCTTTATTCTTTATTCTTTTTTGTATTTCAAGCTCTCATTTTGTTCTTTTTGATCTACTTTTCTGTATATTAATGGAATGAGAAAATGAAAATAAAAAGGAATGTTTGTGATGTTATAAGCGGTATGTTGTTTGAGGACATGGAATAATATGTTTTTGTATGCATATGATGCCTTAGAATCCCTATGACTTGAAAGAAATGTTAGATTATCTGAATAATCTGAAAAGTAATATATTCAAGCCCAAGAAAGATGTATGTCATAGAAAAGATAGAACAAATTATTGCAAATTATACCTAAAACACAAAGAACTAGAGCAAGTAGATTATCTGTTTTAGAATATGGAGAAATGGATTGGAAATTTTAAAATTATAATAGAGAAAAATATGGGGTCTCTATGTCAAGTAAATATTTGTGGAAATGACTTTGAATAGGAATATGCTTCTTAGAGAAGTAGAAATGATTTGTGTAAGGAGAAACAGTGTTAAGTTAAGTGCAACAGGTTACCAAAGAAACATATATGGTAAAACCGACCTAGAGTTAAGAAAAATGAGGGCTAATGAATGTGAACTCAACACAAAAATGAATAATCAGTATGAAAGATGTATGTTCATGCGGTTTGGTTATAAAAAGAGAATTAACGAGGACTAAATAGTAAAGCAAATTTTAAAAAAGGAATGCATGGGTCAAGAGAAAGAGGAACACCAGGTAGCTTAAAATTGAAATTCTCAGAAAGGAACAGGTGAGAAATTTAAGGATCAAAAGACAATGCATGAAGTAGGGTTTGAACATAGTAGGAGCAAAGCCACTTTGGAAGGATAGAAAGTCTGGTGGTGGTGAACAAGTTTGGGGTAAAGTAGAATTAGCTGTATTTCCCTTCTTTTTTCTCTTTCCTTTATTTTATTCATTTATTAGCTTATTTGTTTTTGTGCTTTGTTTCACATTGCTTCACCCAGCGGAGTTATACATTGGCTAAATCACGGGTATCAAACTTGCCGCATCACATTGCCATCACGTGACATATCGTGACGTATCTTTCTTCACGGAGTAAGGGTGGGCGTGGCCTGCACATGACGCATCCAGCCCTCAGGCTGCCAGTTTGACACCCCTGGGCTAAGTCAAACAATGATAATTTGGGTTGTGTTCTCTAAAATACATTTACTACAAACCAATTTTTTTTGGGGGGGAGGGGGCATGTTTACTCTGATGTAAACAGTAGCAATAAAGATTGCTGGTCATGAAATTCTACGGCATGACACTATGTTTCTTCACTGCAATGCCACGATTTTAGCAGTTAATATAAAATTATATAGACAACAATGTTCAGGAAATGCAATTCTTCTTTGGATATACTTTTGCAATAAAATCAATTAATATGAAACATCTCCAAAGTTTTCATGATGCAACTGGGCTTTTATGTTTGCTTGAAAAGAAGAGAATGCATTGTTCAATGGTTGCTTGGTTTGCTACACATGCTATTCAAATTTCTTGTCACCATTGATTTAATATGTTCAAAATCTTTCTGCCACCAGATCTGTCTTGTATCTTGTCTCCCGATATTTCACATTATGAAATCATCCGCAAATGGGTCTGTGCCAAGCAATGTCTGACATATGAAATTATTAAAATGCAAGCACAATTTTTGTGGTTGCTTGGTGTGTAATAACCTACACACATTCCTCTAATGTTATCACTGAATCTTTTAACATCTGTTAAGCCTTCAAAATATGACCCCACATTTTCCAAACATACGTCTCTTCAACTCAGCAGGAAAATGGGTTAAATAGGATGTTTCAAAGAGCAAAACAGAACAACAGGGCTTTACTCCTACATCTTTCAGCCTTTCAGATGCTTCTCATATTTTAATGAATGAACGCCCTTTTGGTTATTTTTCATTATGGAAAAAACATTCTTTTGAGAAGTTTGAAGTCCACAAAGAAAGTACAGATAAAAATTCCAGCGCTGGACTTATAATAAAATGTTTGTACTTAGCTGAACAAAATATTTAGTAATATGTTCATATGTATTTGAGAACTGTTATTGCCATTTTTGGTATACACTGTCAAAATCACTTATTAATTTCTGAAAATAAAATAAAATAAATACATCAAATATATATTCTTTATCAAGAAAATATGTGTGAGATGTATGTCATTAAAGGATACGGATTCAACAGAACCCTTGATCTTACAGTATTACAAAATTATAAGCAGTGCCAGCAGTTATGATGCTGGGCTTGTTGACCAGAAGGTTGGCAGTTTGAGACCACATAACGGGGTGAGTTCCCATTCTTGCCCCAGTTCCTGCCAACCTAGCAGTTCAAAAGCATGCAAATGCAAGTAGGCAAATAGGTACCACTTTATTTGGAAGATAATAGCGTTCTATGCTCCTCAGCATATACTTATGCCAGCCACATGACCACAGAAGCATCTTTGGACAATGCTGGCTCCCTCAGCTGGAAAACGGAGATGAGCACGGCCTCCTGAAGTCAGACACGACTGGCAGGGAAAACTTTTACAAGAAATAGGAGTGAAAGGAAATAGAAAGTTATGCCAAACACCATTATTGAATTCACATATTATGCCAGGCTAGAATGAAGTTTGCTTGGCTTGTAAGATTTAGTAAGAACATGGTACTTTCAGCAAAACACAGCTTAATTAATTCCAGAAACTGATTGAGAAAAATTACAAATACTTGTATTTTAGCATGGCATTTTAGCTCAGTTTAATATCAAGATTTAAAAGAAGTTGGCTCAGCTTCCAAATATAACAGCTAGCCATGGTCCCTTTCTGAGCTGCTATTTTCTACAGAGGTCCCCTTGCCTTGTAGAAAGACAAGGAATACAACACCTTGCCCCTTGCGCCTTACAGCAAGTAGGTATCCAGTCTCTTATTTTCAGACTTGGGAGACTGCAAGGCAGCTCCATTAGTACTTGAATTGGAATTTTATAGTTTAGCTCATTTTGTCACCTTTATAATGTTGTATTTCTTGTAGCAGGTACTGTGGAGACAAATATTGTCAAATATCTAAAGATGTCTTTTTTTTAGAAATAAGACCCTCAGAATGAAAGATCTACTTAGCTATAGTCCTAGTCAGAGGACAAAGATATGGAATAATATCTGAAACGAAGTACATAGTACTCGGTTTCAATTAATTTTTTATTACTTATTTATTTAATTATTTATTATTGCAGGATCCAATCTGGGTCGGTCAGCGGGACCAGAGGTTTTGTCTCCTGAGCTTTTGGACTCATGCTGGAGCCCATCTTCAGGGAACTTCTCTCTCAGCAGAGACCCAGATTGGATCCTGCAACAATATCCTGGGACATGTATGTTTGCCTTAATTCATACCTGTCAGATTGCATAGGATTGTCACACTCCAGGTCCCTTCCCTGAAACTTGCTACCTGGTGGGACATCCAAACTGTACAGTCTGATGATGAGCTCCAGTATGAGTCGAAAAGGTCAGAAGACAAAAATGAGCCAGATTGGAACCTCCAACATTATCCTGGGACACGTATATTTGCCTTCATTTGACAAAATATGTTCATACCATCAACAAAGTGAAGCTCCCTACCCACCTGCCACCCAAAAAGGACAGTGTATCTGTGTATCAAGAGTCAATTTGACTTGCAACGAGTACAGTTTGAAAAAAGAGAAGAGAGAAACAGAAGTAGGTTTCACTAGAATTTTCTGGAAATGGAATGCAGAAGCTATCTCTAGAGAGATTGGTGGATTTGTACCTGATGTATGCACAAAAAGCGTAAAAGAAGGAATATTCCTAGTAGATGTAGTTTTTGACTTATAACAGTTCATTTAGTGATCATTCAAAGTTACAATGGCACTGAAAAAGTGACTTATGACTGTTTTTCACACTTACAAGCATTAAAGGTCCCCATCGTCACATGACCAAAATTCAGTCCCTTGGCAACTGATTCACATTTATGATGGTTTCTGTGTCCCGGAAGTCATATGATCATCTTTTGCAACCTTCTGACAAACAAAGTCAATGGGGAAGCCAGATTCATTTAATAGCACTTAGACATATATACCACTTTACAGTGCTTTACAGGCCTCTCTAAGTGGTTTTACAGAGTCAGCATATTGTCCCCAACAATCTGGGTCCTCATTTTACTGACCTTGGAAGGATGGAAGCATGAGTCAACCTTGAGCCTGGTGAGATTCAAACTGCCAAATTGCAGGTAGCTGGCAGTACTGCACTCTAATCACTGTGCCACCAGAGCTTAATAACCACGTTACTAACTTAAGAACTGCAATGATTCACTGAACAACTGTGGAAAGGTCATAAAAGGGCAAAACTCACTTAACAAATGTCTCACTTAGCAACAGAAATTTTGGGCTCAGTTCTGATCATAAGTCAAGGACTACATGTACTGTTTTAATCCAAAGAAAGCAACCCTATACAGTCTTGTTTCTGGAACCTCCTGCCACTTCAAGAAGTGGAAAGTGCTCTACAGTTTGCTCATCTTCTATTATAAATTTAAACATTTCAGTGCCTGTGGGAGCATTTGGGTGCCATTATTTTGCAATGTGGAACATAGTGCAATGGATATACAACTGTCTCTATTTCTTCCTTGCCTATATTTAATGCTCACTCAAGGTGAAATCCATTCTTAAGAAGAAAGCCAACATACGCCATGTGCTATGGCTTTATTTATGTTTCACTTAAGACAATTTATTGCCTTGTAGCTATGCAGTTCAATTCTGCCACAATATGTTAAAATCTGCTTGCTTCTTTCAAGGGCTTATAAGTGGATTTTAGATCTTGAATGCATCTTTATTTAGCACGTTGTCTCAAATGTTGAGACTGAAAGTTTCCAGCTTTCATGTAAATAGAATGCTATATGACTAAAAAGTCTGGCTTGCTCATTTTTATCAAAAAATGCCTAGATCATATTTAATACAGTTTGCAAACGGAACCATTGCCACCTACAAAATAATCTAATAAATTCACTCGAGAGATGGATAAATTAGTATGTTACATCTTCCCACAACTCTTTTTTTGGATAAGTCACATTACTGTTTATTTGCTTATGCCCATTAACGGATGTGTAATTTACAGCCCATAATATGCATATTCTCTGTTGTGCCTAATGCATAGAACACTTTAAAATTCATACTAAATCAAGTACTATAGTGAGAATGAACAACATAATATTAATGTAGGAGAATATCCAGACAATAAAGCATATGATCTCACTGTCTGCAGCAGTCATGGAGACAGGCCAACTTTTCAGATTGGAACAAAGACTCACGTGTTTTTTTTTAAATTGTGTCTTTTTTTGAACCTCTCAAGCCCAAAGTCAAGAAGAACTCCATCACCTTGCTCTTCTGTGACTCAATGTCCTTAAAAGGACCACATTTTGATGCTAGTAAGCCCTAGTACCTACCTAGTACCTACCTAGTACAAAACCTTCCTTGCAGTACAGCATTCAGTGCCCCGTGTAGATTGCCCACGCTTCCTTTCTTTAGATACTATAGGGAAATATGACCATGTTTATTTAAGCTTTGTTTAATAAGTACATTACACTTCTCATTCCCCGCTTTTGTTTGCGGGTGGGGATCGGAGGATGAAGGCTCTGGCTGACCTGCCCGCCAGCCGCAACTCCCCCTCTTTGATTCCTCCCCCCTCTACCCTCTCTACACGCCCACGCATTGCCAGGAAGGAATGGGTCCTTCTCGCTTTCTCCCACCACCCACCCTGGTCAGCATCAGGACCAGCGGCTGCTGGCAAAGGCCCCTCTCTGCGTGTTCACAGCGGACCTTGATTTAAATGTCCATACAATTAAGGCACGCGGTGAATGCTAAGAACGAGGCTGGAAAAACTTCGGGCCGGCTGGGAAGGGGGAAAAAATTCTGGGGGAGGGTGGGATGGAGAACTGCAGGGAAAGATGGATAGAAACTGGAGTGTGTGTGGATGATACACAATGGGCGCAAGTTGGCCAAAGGTTGGTACCTGGATTTCAATAGCCCCAGCCTAGACCTGCGTCCTCAGAAAGAATTCCTACCTGAATCCCAGGTAAGTGTGATGCACCATAGGCCCTTTCCTCCCCTAACTGGGTTTAATTAGGGGAGGGAATATAAAAGTCGGGATGAATTGGGGCCCAAAGCCCACCCCCACCCTTCTCCTGCACTAATCCCCCCCCCCTTTTCATTGGCAACTGCAGTACAGGTTTGCTGCACATGTTTACTTAGATGCAAGCTCCAACTGAGCTGAAAAAACCTTGCTCTCACAGAAGTGTGCCTGCAGGATATTCCCTGGCTCCTTCTGTCTCCCAGTTAGTAATCCCCTGCATGATGTTTTCAATCTGGAATGATGGCCTCCCTATTTAAAATTGCTGCAATGAGATGGAGGATACGACTGAGACATCATAACAGAGCTTAAGGTTTATTGCTTTTTAAAAAAGCAAACAATGATGTGATGATATATTGTTGGGCATTTAATAATAACCACTATCATCAGATTTCATGTGCCCATATCCCCAGATATGCCTATTAATGCAGAGCATTGCTCCATTCTTAGTGATATCCACTCCAATGGGCCACAAACGGATGACAATTAAAGCAAGCATATTGGTGCCCTAGCTAGAAGCTTTTCCACAGCACCCCCACTCCCACCACACAGCTCAGGTTATTTTGCAAAAGACAGCAAATCCTACACAAAATTAAATCCACTTAGGGTTAAATTTGAAGCCAGAATTAATATTTTAGATATGATGCAGTAGCATATACACAATGGAAAAGGAAAAAGAGATCCTTTGTAACCAAGAACAGATACTGTAATGGCTGGATGGATGAAGAGATAAATTATTTATATTATCTATTTATATATCACTGCCTTTACAAAATCATATACTTCATTCATACACAGTAGAGGTGGGAATACCTGGGCAGAGACATAGATAAGTATTCTGACAGATGTTACAGATGTATAAACAGGTATTTCTAATCATACTCTAAATAAATGAATATTTAGCTTATTGTATATAGAATACATATAAAACTACTAAGTCAGAACACAGGGAAACCAGGGACAAGTATTTCTAGTGTTTGCAAATAGAGAATTAAATATAATAGTAAATCATTTAAAGCAATGGGACAACTGGTTCCATTACACACTGAATATCTGTGCCTGTATGTATGTATGCATATTAGAGTGATGGCGGTGATGGAGATGAAATTTGCATTGTATCACAATCAATGGCCAAATTTCATAGATACTAGAATGAGAGAATAATTACAGCATTTATTAGTTTCAAATATAACAATAAAGCAAATTATACATACTTACATGATTACCATCCATAACCTTTAAATGTGATTTAGCACCATACTGTTCTGGGATAGAATTATATACTGGGGGGAGTTGTAAAAATGCAGTCTGCGAGTGCAAAAATAATAATATGGGTTCTCCCTGATGCCATAAACATTATGCTATTGCTTCTGTCACTTCTTTTTTTTTAAAGATGTTTGAAATACTAATTGAGCTTTTCTAGCAAATGATCTCTCTCTTGCACACCCAGAGTATTGCTCTAGCTGGTTCTACCACAAAAACAAATATATTTCTTTAACTGGCATTTGTTTTTCAGTGGAATGAGGTCAATCAGAATATTCAGAGCATGGTAGAGATGAAAAGAGAAAAGCAGCATTTTAATTATTTCAGATCAAAATAAAATATATCGTAAGAACGCAAGTGAGTTCTCAGAACGGAGTGTGAGTGTATATGTATATATTTCTCACCGGGTCACTATAGGCTTTCTTTCTTCTCATTTCTTATTTTTAAAAAGAGAAAAAAAATTAAATTGGAAGGAAAGGGGTAGCTCCATATATGTATGTATATATGCATGAGGTGGCGAGGGGGGGAGAGAGAGATGTCAGTCTGTTTGGTAAAAACATACTCATTTGTTTCCTTTGTATGGTAATATATATCCCTCCTCGCAATCTCCTCACCCCCAGCAGCTGCCCCAGCATTTCCAATAATGGGACCAATTACCCTCCAGAAATGACCCCCACTCCCTATTTAATTTGTTTCAGAGCCCTCCCCTTCTTCCCGCACCAGCCAGCTAAGGAAAGAAGGGGAGGGTATCAATAAACTACACAATCTATCGGGCCAAAAGGAATGAAAAAGGAGGGGAATATAAGGATGAAGAAAAAGGCATAAGCTGGCTCCTTGTAAATAAGGGGTGAAAAATTGCTCAGGGACATGAAGCAAAAGAGACTTGGTAAGACAATGCCTGGATTTGGGGGGGGGGGGAGGAAGTTCCTTCCACAGAAGGTCTGGTTTGTGAACTCCCTCCCTACTTTTTTATGGCTCCTATAGGACAAGGAAAGAACAATTGAATCAGATTTGGATAAAATTAAAAGACTTTTCTGTTTTATTTCATTTTACTATGGCTGTTTAAGGCAGCCACTGATTTAACTGATTTAAAGTTTCTACGCCCAAAGAGAATGCACTAGTCTAGTGGATTATACTCTTACTCTAGAATTTTCTATTAAAAAGGTTTTTGCTTCAGTGCAGTGTCTGGCTGATATATATCTATATATCTACATCTACATCTACATCTACATCTACATCTATCTATATTTATTGCTTGGATGGATGGATGTACCATTAGAAATATGTCATTGTATCTCTAAGTCTTTCCATAGAAACAGCCATATTTTTTTCACATCCATTCCATTTTTTCTTCTTTCTTTAGACAGGACCTTAACGTTCAACATTTTCCCACTGAGTTACCTTTTTAGACTTTGTGTCAGCCAGAAAGATACTTTATCCCAGATTACACTGTTTATCCCTTTGACTCAGGCCTGTCTGTTCTGCCTGGGAATGACTCTTCAAAGACTCATGCAGAGAAAGGGTTTTTTTCCCATCACCCGCCGCTGAGTGTTTTAACTGGAAATGCTGGGATTTGAATTTGGGGCCATCTGCATGGAACATAGAATTATCACTGAAGTCTTAATCCCCCTCATTTGCTTCAGCTTAACCACAGTGCAATAATTCAGTAAACATGTGTATGCAGCCTGCCTTGTGCTGGGGATCAAATGCGTTTGTATCCAATAAAAATATATTTAGATTCAACTTCAGATCATTTAATGTTGCATGGTGGCACTGCAATCTTGCATCCACGTCACAGATATCCTTCGAAAGCAGGGGACAGAGGGAACCAACAATTCAGTCTAATATAATCTGATAGAATGGAGACTACCATGTTTCAGAGCAAGGCTACATTGAATGCATAGTCATAGCTAGATGATATACATCCATATTCAGAACTAAATCCATATTGAATTCGGTAAGCTTCACTTCCAGGTAAGTACATTAAGGATTGCAGGTTCATCTGCAGGGAAAATTTTATTAAATGCAAGGACATTTAATTCTGAATATCTGTGTTCAATATATACATATTTAAGGTTTGGTGGTCAAAAAGTGATCCAAATTTTGCCTGATTCTTGTTATAGACTTTTTACATTTACTTATTTCTACCTTCAACATCCTGAAGAGTCTGACATGGTTAGAAAGAAGCAATTGAGATTTATATTTTTTCAAACTCAAAACATGAAAGTTTTCATCGATGAGCATGAACTAAAAAGATACAATAAAATAACATCAGATTAAAAATTTGTTACAAATCATCAACAGCCATATGATATCTCAACAAATAACATAAAAACAAATGTTTCACAGCATTTCCTAAATTCCATGGAGATTGGCTAAAGTAAATTTCACTCAGCAAACATCAGGTTCTGGTTGAAGGTTCAAACTCTTCCTTAATTTTAGCTCATTTAGTAGACTTCCTTGATTTATGCATGAAACCCCAATATTATCAGAGTGTGTAAAACCATTTCCTGTGCTTGTTCAATGCAGCAGTTTATAAAAAAATCTTAAGTTTCATGTCATATGTGAATGCAACAGTGAGCTGCAAATAATATTAATAGTTTGATGCAAGAGCAGGATAGGCATTGTTAATGCTGGCTTCTTGTACTCAAATTCTGACATTTGCAGCAGGGTGCTAAAGCAAACTAAACAGGTGGGACATCAATACAATGTCTTGAAAAGTATCTTTCCTTTAAAGCTGGACTGTCATGAATGTATTTTTTCAGTTATCATTACAGAAGAAAGAGGCCTCTGTTTTTAGTAATTTTACCCTCCACTATTATAAGTATTACTTCTTTTTTCCTGAATCAAAATAAAAGCTTGGATTGGATCAGAAAATGATTTATTTCTCAGGTTTGAGAAAATAACTTTAATTTTTATATATTGCCATCAACAACATGCCTCCAGCATTCTGCTTCCTACATGAACAAACCAGATATCCCTGGGCACAAAATAGTGGTCATCTTCTGCTTTGTTCTCCAATATCTGATAGTCAAAGTTCTACTGTCTTGGTTGACTGAGGTCATGTTGACTGATGACCTTAGTTGACTGGTGACCTTTAACAGACATTTTCTCATTTTTTCCTGCATATGCTATACAACTGAGAGTTGCTTTTTGAGATGGGTATAGAACCAAATTCTATGGCAGTATTGTGATAATCAACCCATTTTACAGCAAAAGGTTTTGATATGGAAGCATCATCCATTAAGGCAAGCATTAAAGCCTAATATTGATGAGCAGCTTCTGGGATCTAAGTATTCCAGCAGGAACCTTTTCAGGCCTAACCTACACTGGCCAGGATCTTTGCAGTAGCAGCTGGATCTAGGATTCACCTGCCCAGTTAATATTTTCCACAATGGACTGAACTGTCTTCTTGGCTAATTCCTAAGGTGAAGAGGTCCCTTTGTGATTAATCAGAACCCTTGCATGGGTTCTGCCATCTGTTTTTATTTGATTGGGCTTCTCAGGCCTGAGCTGCTCTCCTACATGGCTTTCACAAAGCATTAGACATATTCCTGGAAGATGAAGAGAGGATCAGCAGTTCCCTATTAGTCTAAGACCATGGTTGAAAAATTCTCAGGCTGAGCCTTGGTTTAGTACAGTGCTATCCATTCACTTCCAGCTCATATTTAATCAAGTGTAGTTTATGTGTTTTCTTGGAATGCTGAACTTGGTGTCAAATGTTTATTATTCATCTGTTTACAATGATCATAAATAAATAGTGTGTTTTTTTTAAAAAAACCCACAGTGTCTGTCCTTTTTTTCCACCTACATGCTCTCTTCACCACTGAATTTTAACCTTTTAAAAATAAAATCTGAAGATCTACATCTGAAAATAGCTTGGCAGATTGTCCTAAAAATCTGTTCACAAGAAGAGATATGAAAAGGAAGCTGACAACACACTGGGCTTGGGAATCAGAGCACCAGATACAGATGGTCAAGATGGGATGAAACTGTTATGCCAAGAGTGCTGGGCTGCCATAAGAATTACTGATCTATGAATTGCTTTGAGTACTTTCATGCTCAAAGCACTTGTATTTATGTGTCTGCTTATTGAAAAGTTGCATGTAGAAGAGGAATTTATTATTATCCAAAGAATTCTCTGTTGAGATTTTATCCAGTGCATAACCTACTATTAACCAGCCTTCTTTATTCTTTATTATATTCATTTTCTCTTTTATAGCTGTTACAGATTTCCCTAGAAATATTTATTTTGAAGGGTTTCTCAGAAGCAGAGCAGAGCAAAACAACACAACTTAATAGCAATAGAACTTAGATTATATATCGCTTCACGGTGCTTTACAGCCCTCTCTAAGCTGTTTACAGAGTCAACATATTGCCCCCAACAATCTGGGTCTTCATTTTACTGATCTAGGAAGGATGGAAGGCTGAGCCAGCCTTGAACCAGTGTGACTCGAACCGCCAAACTTCTGGCAGTCAGTAGTCAGCAGAATTAGCCTGCAGCACTGCATTTTAACTACTGTGCCACCATAGCTCTTAATCACACTTATACAGGTCTTCTTTTTTTCAAACTGCGCTCAGGAAATCCCACTTCAGTTATTTGAATATGGGATCAATTTCCCGTTTTGAAACTGGGAGAAACAAAGGTGAATAATTAAGAAGGTAACAAAACTCACTGACCATCAAAATTTCCTTTAAGCAAATGCATTCTGGTTTCATGAAAAAGTCTATACATTTTTAAAATGTAAACTTTTTTGTATCTCCATTCTTGTGCCCTCCAAATATATTAGCCTAAAACTCATAGAATTGCTAGCTAAATGTAGTTAGAGGTTTAATTCTGTCAATTGTAGCCCAGTACACTTGAGGGGGAAAGATGAGAAAGGCTGATTTATAAAATGCATTGAATATGGCTATAAAATATTTACAAAACCCAACCTTTCTGCAAAGTTTCTTATCCACCAACTTTCCTTCTCTTTAATCACATAGTTCTTGGGAAGAAGTTCCACGTGGGTACCTTGGACAACAGGCTGCTGCTTGAGTACCTGTTTCCAAGGTGGTGAAGATAAAAGTGGTGAGTTCCCTCAGGCTTCCAGAATATCACTGGCAAAAGGGAAAGCCATGAATTGGGGGAGAGGGGGGTGTTTGATTGGGGCTGATAAAAGGAAGCTTCCTGAAAACTTATATAATTATCTTCTTAATGTCCCAACTGAAATAAGGAAGAGACTATGAAAAGAGAAACGAAGGATCAGCTTGACTGTTATGGCTGACCCTTCTTCTCTATCATAGCATTATCATTAATGTCTGCACAATCTTAATAGATTAAGTTGCATGGGAACTTTCTAGTACTAATAGTGATGTGTCTTAGTGTAGATTGATATTCATTTTTGAATAGGAGACAGAAAATGAAAACCAATATTTCAGTTGTAATTAGCAAGAATAGATAAGATGATATAGAGTAGCAGAGGAACAGGAACATCTGATGGCAATTTTTTTGGGTTTAATATCCAATCAAAAATTATTTGGTCAAATGATTTTGTTTAATGCTAGATTAATTGTTAATTTGAGACTCTTGGGCCATGATCCCATAATATGCTTTAAAAATTAGCTAAATGAGCAAATTAATATGATATACATTGACCATGTTGAATAACTCTATAAGGCTAAATTTATCCCTAAGCAAATCCATTTATTCACAAATTAAAACTAACTCCTTTCTGTTAGTTAGTTAGTTAGTTAGTTAGTTAGTTAGTTAGTTAGTTAGTGTTTTGGGAGGAATTAAAACAAGTTGGTTAATTCAACTTACATATCTAGGCCTCAAAAAAATTGAATTAAAGTGACTGAAAAATTATGCCTCTCACTACCAAAGCCTGACAGCACAAAACACAAATTCTAAACAAATGAAGGCAAATATACATGCCCCAGGATAATGATGCAGGATCCAATCTGGGTCAGTCTAGGCTAGAGAGGAGTTCCCTGAAGATGAGCTCCAGCACGATTCTGAAAGTTCGGAAGACAAAACCTCTGTTGCCAGTGACCGACCCAGATTGGAGCCTGCAACAAGTTCTAAACCTTGATTTACTGTACTTGCCAAATTATAACTACTGCTACTTATCTGGAGTTGGGATTAGTGATGCCATGAAGCCTTGCCAGTCTTTTCCTGAGGCAAATACTGTTGGAAAATTTGGCACATTCTGAAAAAACAGGATAGAGATTCAGAATTACAAACACTGAGACCTTTTACATACCCAGTATAATAGTGTTTTGGCATAACTACTAGCAATGAAATTACAGCAGTTGTCAACTGACCTGATTAAACATGTTATGGGATCAAACTATCCTATGACAAGGTCTAGAAAGGTTATGGTTCATGGTATTGTGAGAATCGGTTTTAGTAATTGTAATATATTTGTTTGGACAGAACACAGCAATTGTTTTTGTTAACTAGGATAGGGGTTATCATGTTCTGTGAAACCAACTATTATCTTGTATTGGGATTAAGGTTGGGGTTCTATGAACCTTTGCAGAACACATGTCTCCCAAAACCTAAATTTAAAAATGCAGGCAGAAATCTCCTGAGGTTGTAACAATCTCATTCTTAGAACATTCCAGATCTCATCTAAGAAAGCTGTTATCTCATGGTCTCACTTCCAAGAATACTAACATCTCACTGACTTTCATGTAATGACCACAGAATTTTGTAACACATTTTTATTTCAATCATGCGCATGTGTGTTATCAGTGCAACAAACATCTTCATGGTCACACCACTCCTAAAAAACCTCGTTCTGGACACAGAGCAGTTCTAGATCATTAGAGATTCCATTCTCATGCTCAGCAAAAATCTGCCAGCTGGAGCAGAGCCAAAATAAAATAGACTGTCGAATCTGTGGAATCTGTGCTGCAAATAACTTTACCAGGCAGAAATTTTCCATTCAGGACCATGGACAGCAATCCTGCAGTTAAACTGCAGGCTAGTTAACTGCAGCATTAGCCTGGAGGTGAAAAAATAGAACTTTATAGTGTGGCAAGCATAATCTTGAAAGAAACCTCACCTCATTAAGCGCTTTTCAAATAAAATGACAATTTTTTGTAGGCACTGGTTTCTTTTGACTGATGGGGATTGGAGGAACATATCATAATGAAGGCCCTAATGGATTTATAAATACCACTATTACTACTACTAATTAAATCTTGATCCCCTCCTCACTAAAGCCTATTAAAAGCCTTTTAAATTCCATCCATCAAAAGACAGGCATGAAGCATTTTAAACCAGGTTTGCATAACAAAAAACATAAGAATCAGATATTTGAAAAAGAGTTTAAGAAATTTCTTCTTTTAAAACTTTGATAACTTTTTGAAAGTTATCAACTTTTAAATTATTTTTTATGTTTGTGAGACACCTTTCCCAGGTATCCATAGGTTTTAATGCTTGGTTTTAATAATTTATGTTTTAATTTTATATGTATAGACATATTTTTATGAGTGTAAGCCGCCCAGAGTTACCCTGTGGTAAGATGTCTGGCCAATAAATTTTATTTAAAAAATGGAGGAGAGGGTAGCAGAAATAGGCACAGAGTAGTAGTGATTGTTGAAAATAATCACCTATTAATTTTAATGCAGAGAAAGGGTGAGTAGTGATCCTAAATTAGATTGTTTATACTTCTCAGAGTTAATTCATTCTTTAGTGGTCACAATTCATGAAAGCATATGAGTGTGAGATCCAGAAAAAGAGGAAAAGTATTGTGGGACTTACCATACCAGTGCAAAGGACACAAAAAAAGTAGATAAAAGATTAAAAAATCAAAGATTTTACCTGTCAGGGGATCACCCATTAGATCCAGCTAGCTCTCAGTTCTTCTGACTGACAGAGAAAAATGGCCAGTAAGTTCTGTAAATCCATTTCTTAATTTCAGATATGAGTGGCTCTGGTATTGGCAATGTAAAAGAGAGGATGCAACCAGGATATGCACATATCTTAAGCTCATATCAACTTGATAAAATATCCATGCTCAGAATTGCCTTGAGCTAATAGAATTTTACAGGGAAATCTGCTTGTCTTCTGTACTTTTACAACAGACTGCTGAGCTGGGAGGGGGAAAAGAGTTCACTATGAAATAAATAGCAATTAATGGGTTATAAATAATTTGCTTTTCGCTGTCTTTGAGGATAAATCAATAAGAGAAAAACTGGAATACTATATGGCACTGCCTCTTTCAATCATATCCTTCAAGTGCATAAATGTACCCTCTGATGAGCCCACAAATATTAAAAGTTTGTGAGGAGAAACAGGCCTGATCTTTGTTGAAACTAAGAGCAGGGCAAATGCCAATGTAAAAGAAAAGAAAACAGAATCAAGTTGAATTTTAGGAAGAATTTCCTGATGATATGGAAAATGAAACAGTGAAACAATCTGTCTAAAATGGTGTTAGGCTCTTCATTCCTGGGTGCTGTAGAGCTAGCTATAGATACTCACAGATATTTAATCACCTTAGGCATTTTACCACTGGTCTATAGCCAACTTAAGGTCAATATTGAGTTATAGTATATTTAGCATTTCTATCCCTTAAGATATATACTCATATCAAGTGGCAGCCAGTCACAATTGCAACTGATTTTATTATTTTTTTAAAATACTAATTTATTGAGACTTATTAGATATTTGCTGTGGTGATTTTTGCATCTGTTAACTCATAATCTAAACCCAGTTTAATGCTCTCTGATTCTTTTTCTTGTTGATTTTCTAGATTGCTGGCTTTCTGCCCAGTTAGTTGGCTCTGTACAAAGGCATTCTACTCTTTCCCTTTAGCCAAGAACTTACAGGAGATCGGAATATTACCTTTGTTTCAAAACATGAATTTTGACTAAGGTCAATATTTTTATTTTTCAAGTGATCACAAGAAAGGATACAACATGGCAATGTCACAGGTCAAAAGTTAATGGGCAATGATTGCTGAACATGAAAATGTGGTTTAAAATATTCAGACGTGGAAGAATTAAAATGTCCTTCTCTTAGGGTACTTTAAGCATCCTCTTCAAAGTAGGACAGGGCTCATCTCTTTCAGTTCAAAGATTATACTCTTTAGCTAAAGGGACAATCCTCAGTCTTTCTGGGTGTATGTCAGAACACCCATATAATGTCCACTGATGTGCCATAAGCACCACTTCTTTGGGGCATGGGCATAACATTGCAATTCATGTAGAAAAGGGCTGAGGCTCTATGGTGATGCTACAATGCTACTTTCATCAATCTGATCTACTCTTCTTCCAGCACATCTCCTGTGTTAGTGCCTTTTGTTCTGCATTTAGGAATTCATACTGACCATTGAGAAAAGATTACTGAACTTGATAGGCTTTTGACCTAATTCAGTATAGTTCTAATCTTCTGGGATGTAGTTAAGATATTATTCAAGAGTATATAAAAGTCTGGTTCGCATCTTGGGAGTTTTCATCTCCTCTAATCTGATGACTTTTGACTGGAGTAGATGTCCAAATGAATATTGTCTATATGCCTTCTGGTTTTGACTACCCATAACAAGAAAATGTAAGCATTACATTGCACAGACCATAAGACCATAAACTTAAGTTTTACTGCCTATTTATGTAATTGTTTATCAACCTTGTATGCTGCCCATCCTGCCAAGGGCATCTCAATCATTATAGTCTTAATAAAACAATCTGTATTGTAATCTTTGTGTTTTATGGAATAGATTGATAGTGCTCATAACGATATCCTGAAACATTTTTTTTTAAAAACCTATACCTGTTAGGCAGTGAATAGTAAAAAGGAGTGTTCAATTCATTACTTGCAGGTTCCTTCTAACTTATACCTTCTATGCAAAAAGAAGGATGTAAAGAGGATAAATCATACAACCCTACTTCCAGCTCTGATCAAAACTTCCTAGTGTTTTATAACAACCATAAGGTTTCCAACTTTTATCTCAGAGAGGATGCAGTTCAAAAGAGAAAAAAGTTACTATCTCTGAATGTGTAGGAAGAGAGCCATATTAGTCCATGGTAATTCAAAAATCAAAAGTTGTCTTTTTTCAACTAACATGTTTTATTAAAAGGCATAACATTTTGAGAGCAATACATATTTCAATAACATCTGTTGAGTCTTGAGTACCAGAACTAAGACCTGAGAACTATTAGTTAAAACTTGAACTCAGTTAAAAATACATAGAGGAAACTTGAACCGTTTAGACCTCTCAGCCTAATCCATTTCACAGGACTCTTGTCAGGAGAAAGTAGCAGGAAGAATTTACATAACTCAACCGTGAGCCCCTCTGAGACAAGTCAAGAGATTTAAAATTAGGTAGCTCCATTATACCTCTTCCTGTTCTTTCTGAGAAGACTCTTAAAATTGGCTCCAAATAATAAAATATTAGAGGAATAAGTAATTTTGATTAATCATCTTTTTTAGAAAATTGAAGCAAAGAAATTAGGCAAACTTTCAGCAGAAGTGCCTGTCAGGGTTCTGACCAATGCCCTAACAAAATTAAGAGTCTCAAGCCATCCAGCAATAAAAAATCCAGTTGTTTATTAGGAGCACCATGTCAGCACTACCTAGGTGAAGCCAGCTCTGCCTCTGACCCTGTTTTCCCTCTCCCCCAAGAGTACGTCACCAGTCGCATTTCCCAATGAAGTAATTTTGCAGGTCGTAAAAGTCACTCCCTCCAGCAGTTGCAGGTCTCCATGGAGATGACCTTGACTTCAGTCGGCTAATCTGTGTCTTGTTTTGACTGAGGTGTGAATTCCTTGGTGCAGTTGCGAGGCGCGATTCCCATACCCCTGCCTATGGCAACTCGGGAGCAGGTCAGGAAAGCTTCGCGAGTTGACAGTGACATTTAGCAATAGCACTTAGACTTATATACCACTTCATAGTGCTTTACAGCCCTCCCTAAGCAGTTTACAAAGTCAGCATATTGCCCCTAACAACCTGGATCCTCACTTTACTGACCTCAGAAGGGTGGACGGCTGAGTTAACCTTGAGCCGGTCAGGATCGAACTCCTGGCAGTGGGCAGAGTTAGCCTGCAATATTGCATTCTAACCACTGCACCACCACAGCTGCAGAAGAAATTTTTCTTATGAATAATGATAATTAATTAAAGATGAAATAATATCTACATTTTATTTTTGCAAAAGAGGCTGCACTTTTCAACTTGGCAGAAGAAGATATCAGTTTTCTCAAACTATGCTACTTCAGATTATAGCCAGCCATACAGACTCTATGGACACACCGATATACACACAAACGCAAAGAAAACTGTTCACACACCAAGCATTTACCACTTCAACATGTGTATCAAGATGGATGGAGAGAGAGAGAGAGAGAGAGAGAGAGAGAGAGAGAGAGAGAGAGAGAGAGAGAGAGAGAGAGAGAGA
>JANHFL010001590.1:525407-541199 GCA_032468155.1 Oxyrhabdium leporinum | reverse complement strand
TGCAACCCAGGGGAGTACAGCGCCCATGCGGAGGCTCAGGGAGGGTGAAAAACAGGCCTCCCGGAGCCCCTGGAAGGCCAGAAACGGGCCAGTTTCCGGCCTCCAGAGGGCCTCCGAAGCCTGGGGAGGCCATTTTCGCCCTCCCAGAGCCTCGAGGAAAGCCTGGAGCCCAGGGAGGGCAAAAACACACATCCCCACCATAGTGTAGGAGCTGACTAGGCCAGCCCACCATGGCCACTCAGAAACCGGGCAGAGAACCGGTTGCTAAATTTTTTGAAGCCCACCCCTGATTGCAACAATATATATATATATATAAATGCTATTGCTATTTCTATTAAATTGTTTTGTCACCATGAGGTGATTCTGGGCAGTTTACAATGTTAAAAAGAATAAAACAGTACAAACACATGTACATGATAAGAATAAAACACTATAAAAATACACTTTTTTTCTTAACTTTTTTGAATTCAGTAACTTTTCAAAAGCCATAATCAAAACAAAGATTTAAACAAAGCTCTCCAATGTTGGCTGATATGGGCAATCTGTATGCAGTTCCTTATGCTTTCTTTTTTCAGAACTAAGAAAGTCAATATGCCAAAGTTACTAGGCAGTATACCATTCCCAGGCGCACATACAGAGAAAGAATATGGATCATTGAAATTATAAAGTCTCTTCATCAAAGAAAATACTAAATGATTAAGTGTTGATTGTTTTGTTTTATTTGTGTTTCCTTTGCTAAAGATCAACAGGAAACATTTCTCTTCCAGCACCATTATTTGTCTTAATCATTTTGATTTGTATGTTACGTCTATAACTCTTCAGCTCTGTGGAATTGGAATTGGAATTAAATCTAGAAATTCAGCTCATGTGCCTATATACAGGAAAGCAGATGAGCTGTGTTAAATCACCATAAGTTCCCTCCTTTCTATGGCCCAGTTTCAGCTTCCTTTCACACTTCCACATTCCCATGGCAACACAAACTACAGGTCCTTCCTTCTGTCCACCCGGCATGTTCATTGCTTAAAGGATGGCCTGCACCGGGGATTGATTCTGTATTAAAAGGAAGAAATGAAATTTGCCCTTGAACTTGTTTTAACATAGCTACTCTGATGCCCAAAAATAACACTACTGTTCCTTTTCACAAGGAATGAAGTAACATGATGTGTATAACAAGCAGGTTTTATTACTTATTCACACAAGGAATGATCAACAGACAGAATTTGCTATTCCAGAATTTTACAGATTCAACAACTCAGAGATTTGGAAGTGTAGAAGAATAGTTGACAAATGGATACACAATCCTTTTTGCGTTCAAATGTGAAGGTCTTCTAGACAAAAGACCCATTGTGGCAGTTGACCAGGATAAACCTCCTGTTTATCATATGATATTGACAAATGGATCAGAGGGTTTTCTTTCTTTTTCTCTTTCTTGTAAAAAAAAAATTACAAACTTTAAAAAAGAACACAGAAACATAGAAGAAAAAATAGAAAAAAGAAAAAGATTATAAAAGGAAGAAAAAGAAAGATATTGACTTCCACTCTCTGAAGTAATTACAAATATACTATCCATCAGTCCTAATAAGAAAAGTTCCAATTCCATCTGAATGTTAATTTTTAAAACTCTGTGCATCATCATATGTATTTGTGTCCAGTATCTGTTTGCTTTTTCACAAGTCTGCATATATGATAAAATGTCCCTTCATGTTTTTCACATCACCAACAGCGATTATAAGTACCTTGGACATTTTCTCTGGTGTCCTATATCAATGGTACACCATTCTAAAAAAATTTTTTTTAAAATTGTAAGACAATATGAATTATTGTCCTTTTAAGCACATTGTCTCCCATTGATCCATTTCGGTATTATAAGTTATAACCAACATTTTTGCCCATTTTACCCATTTGCTCTTCCTCCATTTGAAATCATGGTTCTGAGAGTTCTAAATGCATTTTTAACAACCATTTTTTTGTCAAAATGTTTTTGAGAATGTATTGTTTTATTGCAAAACAGTGATCAAATTTTCACAAATACGTGGAAAATTGGAGACGTGTGTGTGACGTGTGTGTGTTTGTATTGGGGCAGATCTGAAAGAACTGGGGATGGGGGCGGGGCGGCAGAAGAAGAATTCAGTTATTGGAGAGCTTGAAATTAGTCCCCCACAGTTGGTTTAGTGATCGTTCAAAGTTACAAAGGCACTGAAAAAAGTGACATAACTTTTTTTCACACTTATGACTCTTGTAAGATCCCTGTGGTCACGTGATCAAAATCCAGATGCTTGGCAACTGCCTCATATTTATGATGGTTGCAGTGTCCCAGAAACATGCAATCACTTTTTGCGACCTTCTGACAAGCAGTCAATGGACTTGTCAAGGACTACCTGTATATCAAGCAACCAGTGATTGGCGAAATCTGTAAGCACAGACTGGGCATCCAGTTGTCTGAGATCTGTGCTCCCAACACATACCACCTTTATGTACTTGCATCCTGGCATCTGGTTCAAATATATAAGATGTGGCATTTGCATGATGATATTGTGATACACATTTCATAATTACTTTAGAAGACAGCTGGAACAACTAATGATGAATTTAAGCTGCCTGTGGTAGTTTAGGGATGACTGCTTCATGAGGATGTAACTGGGTGTCTTTGTGCCATAGATAGCTGGATGTGAAGATAAGCCCCATGACTCATTTAACTGTAGTACATCTCACTAGTCCATTGATCTGCATTGTGGTTTGTAGGGAAAGTGGTGGCTATTAAAAACTAGCAAATTAGCACCTTTTTTTTGCAGAAAAGTGGCTGCTTCCTCTATTGAAAATTGTACATTAAATAGTGCTGAGATCAGTTATCACATAAATGCTAAAAGATAACTCAGTTAAAAGCAGCTCTTTCCTTAGCAGGCTTCCCTATACATGATGCTCTCCAGATGTATTGGTTAACAATGCTACCATACGATTATATATATAGGGAGTGTCAGTTTAGGGGAAACAGCTGAATAAAAATAATAATCTGTTTGTACATTGCCTTGGTATAATTTGAGTATATACTTTAAAATACTCTGAGATTATCTAGTTTACCACTGTTTGAGTTAACTGTCTTTATTGGTGGTTATGGTAAAGATCTATGCAATTTAATATATATTGAGCACGCTTTTCTTATTTTATCAGGCGAAATCAGAACTACATGAGTATTCTTCGCTTTATGTCCGTGGGAGACAAGAATTTGAGTCCATTTAACATCACTCATCGTTTTACTCATTTCTTCTGGCTGGGAGATCTGAATTACCGCTTAGAGTTAGCCCCAACGGTTGGAGAACCATTTTAATTCCCTGCTAATTGAACACACTTAGCATTATGTGAAGTTATTTTAAAGTGTTCAGAATATTTATATTTATATCACTTGCATTTCTTTGGTAATCCTTACTATATAGCTTATTTGCAAATTAAGCTTCTATTAACTTCTCAGATATTGCAAATAAAAATCTGAGACTAAGAAAGTTCATAGCCAAAATGAGATTTGAACCAGAACTTTCCTCGCTCACAAGTGTACTCTTATGAATCATATGAGAATGTACACTTGTAGTTGCAAACATTGTCACTAAATTATTCCTACCGGTATCTTGTTTTGCCCATAAAAACTTTTTGTGCAAAATAAAAACTTCCCTGCATAGTAGTTAGGGTACATCAGCTTTGGTTTTCAGCAGAAGTTAAAATTGCACTATATTAATTGACAGGCACTTTTATTTAAAAAAAATACTATTGAATTAAAAAAACTGATAAAATACAGAATATTAAAAAAGAAAAGTTTGAAAAAGATAAAAGAAAAAAAGAATTAAAAGTGTAAAAAGAAAGGAAAAAATATATTGTATAAATTATGAAGCCTTATGATTTTCTGTTTTCTACATTTTCAAGTGTAAAAACAAGGAAAGGTTCCTTAATGCAGAAACCCAGATGTTATCCAGCCTCTGTTTGGGCATATTCAATGAAGAAGTGTATACTACCTCCTTACAGGACATTCACCTCAAAGGATATACTGTTTATACACATACATGGACAGTATCCTATCAATTCAATATCCCCAAGCTGCTGTTGTTGTTATCAGTACCGTATTACTAATATTAAACTCTGCATGCTGCCCAATTCCTAGTGACCTGGGTAGTTTATAATTTATCAAAAACATTTAGAAACAAGGAAACAACAAAAGCAAAAAGAATAAAGATGATAGAAATTACATAAATAGATAGAAAGAATGAAAAAGGAGGATCTTTAATCACCCCTCACCCAAGGTGAATTGAAACACAAGAGCACAAATGTTGACTTCAACCACAACTGTGCGACTGATTCATTCCATAGACAAAAAAAAGCCTCAATCCATCTTCCTTTGTTGGGATTTTTAGCAGTTAATATAAACAGGACAGATTGCTCAGAAGGAGTCTCTGAAAAATGTTGAGCCATCCCTGCCCCTAAATCATACAGAATTTCTGAGCATCAAACTTCCCAGGTCTTTTCCCCCATGGTCTTATAGTAGAGTTTATTCTGATTTAGCAATGGTTTGGGATTCTGTCCTATGTTCTGGTTTTAGCTATAAGCAGATACAGTGGACTTCAGTAGAAATCAGAGCCGCAATGCTTTGAAACAGTTTTGTTCTGTTTTTTTTTTAAAAAACCTTTCCCTTCATTCTGCTCTAATGTCTTCTTAACATTAAATTGGTTTAGTGCCTCCAAAGGAAAGAAATAAAGGCAATATTTCCTCATGGTATTAAACAGCACTAAAACATTTTCAGAATTCAAGTGTTAAGATTTTATCTTATAGACAATTTTGTTTGACCCTGAACACATTTTTCTACTTAGATTAATTATATATAGTTAAGCATTTATTAAACAAAATATGTAAGAAATATGGGTTTATCATTAATTATAACACTTCCCCTCTTCTCAGGAAGCAGAAAATATTGTTCAGAAAATCAAACAGCAGCAGTATACAGAACTGCTTAATTTTGACCAGCTCCTCATTGAAAAGAAGGATCAGAAGGTGTTTCTGCAATTAGGTAAGATTGTTACTAGGTTCACTCATAGGCCTAGTCAAATATCCTGAAAAATTAGTTGATAAGAGAGAGAAAATTGTAGGACTAATTGATCCATTGTCAGAGTAATTACTTGATATAAAGTAATTTACAACGAACTGTTTATGATTCATATTAAGCCAGTTTTCCTTCTGAACCAAATTAGATGAATCATTGCAGAAATGTAAACTGAATTATGCTTTATGTGATATATGAACCCAACATTTCTGTCTCTCTCATTCTCTCTCCTCTTTATGTAATGGCATAAAGAAAATTGTTCCATATGGAGAGAGACTGCACACAAATAACTAAATGTGTGCTAAAAACTGCTATAGGAGACGATTAGAATGATCTGCATGAGGTTGCTGTAGTGATTTTTGATACCGAGTTAAAACAATAATCAGCCATCTGTCTGTTTCAGAGGAGGAAGAAATAACATTTGCCCCAACCTATCGCTTTGAAAGAAACACCCGGGAGAATTATGTCTACACCAAGCAGAAAGCCACAGGGGTATGCCATAACTTATAGCATATTGTAGCATTTCAATTGATAATTGTTGCCAGCACCATTTTCTTTTTCAATAGACATTGCAGTGAAGAAAATAAAATCAATGGCTTTTTGGCAACCTCCTAACAGAGTGATGTGTTCTTGATATTGAGTCCTCTTTTGTTTGCAGATGAAGTACAATTTGCCATCCTGGTGTGATCGAGTACTCTGGAAATCATATCC
This sequence comes from Oxyrhabdium leporinum, assembly GCA_032468155.1. Lineage (NCBI taxonomy): Eukaryota > Metazoa > Chordata > Lepidosauria > Squamata > Cyclocoridae > Oxyrhabdium > Oxyrhabdium leporinum. The sequence continues at coordinate 535,408 of JANHFL010001590.1, read as the reverse complement.
CTTGGTGCATGTGGTGTGCCAGTCTTATGGTGGGTAGATAACAGATTGAAAATAGCAGCAAAGCTGGCTTAAGCGGAAATGATTCAGAGCAGAATCTGTAGAATTGCCTTTCATTGCCAAGTTCTCAACAAGAGACATCCTATCTTTGATAAATGCTTTCTCCTTAAACTAAGATATGTGGGGGAAACAGAATGGGCTGTGAATAATTGTGAGAGAAATACACCTTGCATACTTCCTTCCCCCACTGAAACTAAGTCAGAAAAGGTTTTCAGTTGTAGCAATTATTTCTAGGATATTCTATTTTCCTCAGTTAAAATTGTGAAGTAGCTGAGGTCTGATGTCCAAATGAAATTATATTCAAAGCACAGTTAAGTAAGTGTGTGTGTGTGTGTGTGTGTGTAATTATTTCTTTGGGAATATATATATTCGCAATTAAAACAGAACTGTAACATGAAATGCTAACATAAAATTTAAAAAGTAGTACAAAGAGGACACATTAATTTAAATCTAGTACTGAAAGAACAAAAAAGACAACTCTAGGAAGATAATGCCAAAGAACATATGCTGTACCTTTGACTCTTTTCAGCAAGTGGGAGAATCCTAGGAAGGACAATACATGGGAGGACTCATTATTGTTATTTTTCAGGTAACCCAGTCCCAGTTGCTGGGGGACATGTCATGGGAGTTGTGTGCTGGTTATTGAGTTTTTTCCTCTTTCTTTCACTTGAAAATAGAAGCTTTGTTCTGTTAAGGATCAGTTAGGCCAAGTAATTATCAAATTCTTTCCTCCCTTAGAAAGTTAAGAATACAGACCTTTAACTGTCTTTCCTATCATAGGATGCACAACTGACATTATGACAAGCGATCATAGTCCTGTTTTTGCTACATTTGAAGTTGCTGTCACATCTCAGTTTGTTTCTAAGAATGGTGAGCATTTTTTTCCTTTCTAAATAAAAATACAAATCTTTACACCATTGTTTTTATGTCTTTAACAATTTTGCAGAATGCTGTTATTCCAACTTTAACATATGCCCTTTTTCCCCCAGATGATAAGTACACAGACTCTCTGGGACAGATTGAATTTCTCCATTGCAGTGCTGTCCTCAAGACAAAGTCACAGACTAAATTCTACATTGAATTTTACTCCAGCTGCCTAGAAAGTAAGTGCTGTTTCTCTTGTTGTTATGTTATTTATAAATTGCACTGGAGAGATTAATGGGAGAAATAAGGTTGTTCTAGATGATATCCCATTCACTGTTTTATGGAATATTTATATTAAGTATGAAATAATAAGCTACTTAAAAGCTTCTCAGTGTATCTTGCTTATGTTATCATTTCAAAGGCAATAATCTTTGTTGCAGAAAATCTCTGGTCTTCATTATTGTTTTAGACAATATATTCCTATTTGTTTTCACATAAAATTCTGTAAGAATACTTTTATTTTTTTACAAGCACTTTTATATTTCCAGATCCAAATGCTTAAGTAGTTTACTCCAAAAGGATATCATAATACAATTTTGCTTATAACACAGACCAAGGGAGGAAAGTGAAAGATTTAATATAAACAACTGAACATATGATGTACAAGCATACATGGAGGGGGGGGAGGGGAGAGAGAGAGAGCGAGAGCACAATCCTATACAGTTTCTATTAGAAAGAAAGTATCATTCATGTGGAACTTTTGCCAGGGACAAGGTACAAACCTCAGCTATACATGATATAAATGCAAAAAGTTGACCCTAGTCACAGATCCCTGGCTTCTGAGTGTATTTGTGACTTATTTTAGCCTACTTTTCTTCGATATTAGGTGAACCTTCTAAATGGCCTTTTCCTATTCATACATTGATCAAACCTTTGTGTTCGCCAGTTTCCACATTAGATTTTCAAATTAACGGGTCCTGGAACATCTGCAGAACTGTCATGAGAGTAATACATAAGAAGCCATGTGTATTGGCCTGAGTTTTGAGGAAAAAAACATTCATTTTAAATGGTTACTATTTGATAATTGTTCATAAATAATATCACATATATTTACTCGCAAAAATCACTGTTTGTAAGTATCTTTTATGTCTTTGAAATCCAAATTAAAGGGCTGAAGCTTAATGTTATTATAAATTTGTAGCCTAACAGTAATTGTGACTTTGCAAGATCAAGAATTAAGATGTACACACAAGATCAAATTATTGTTCTGCAGTGATTCTGTAAACATAAATATACATTAGTGCTTAAGATTATATTTCTGGATTCTTAATTCTGAGCTCTTTGTGTATGAAACAATATATAGACAGAATAGGTTATTTATGTTGCACTTTGTCAAAGGGTCCAACTGCATTGGGGGATGGGGGATGTGTGTTATCCCGTTTCTATTATTTATATGTCATATAGTTCTGTTAACCACGTTCCACACAAAAAAGGCTGTACAGAGATTTGCATATATTTCTATGGAAACCATGTGTTAAGGATCTTAAATTAGAATTTCAACTGTGCTATCTTGAGTGGCGTAGGAAGGCCTGTCATATTTTCCTTCTCTTCTCGTCCATGCAAGTACTGAGCTTCCTAATGATTTTCTTAACCGGAATAAAATATTAAGAAGACAACCAATAGGTTCATGTGCAAACGCACTTTATAAATACTCATTTAGGATTATAAACTGAAAGTTACAAGTGCTTTCCATTCTGCTGTCCAGAAATAGGAATAATTATCAGTTCCCTTTGCTGCCAAGTTTTGTTTGTTACGTGTTGTTTTTTTTTTAAATTTTGCAAATGTCTGTGGTATTTGTGCTTTTTCAGCTGGCAACTAATTTTCTTTTCTAACACTTTTACAGGCTTTGTAAAGAGCCATGAGGGAGAAAATGAGGAAGGAAATGAAGGGGAACTGGTGGTAAAATTTGTCGAAGCCCTTCCTAAGGTCGGTTGATAGGTTTTGTCAACTATTTTAAAAATTATTTCTGGTACGCCCGTGTCCCATTCCCAGCCCATCTTAAAGTCATTCTGGCTTTTCTGACAAGTTTTCCCTCTTATCCTGAAACAAAAATGAGACAATTTTTGCCATGAATATAATCTGCATGATTCCCTGATCAAATAATCTCTGGTGTAGATAGGGATTGAGATCTGTTCACTTCTCATTGGCAATGTTAGGCCCTGTCGCTACTGTATATTACTCTCCAGAGTCATTTTGGCTTGGACTGAAGATGAGGCCAGATGCTTGGCTACTGCAGAGGCATCTGCCCTTCAGTACTTGAACAGGATTTTTCATAATGACTATCAGATGGTACTTCTTTGAAGAATATTTCATTTTTTGAGCACGGGCTTACCAGCTACACAGAAAATGAATTTAAACTGGGAAAGAGAGATGGGTTCAGCATGATGCTCTTTTCATGACTTTTTGTGCAATATATCTTGGTTATTTAAGTCCCTTAAGTGATGGTGGGGCATTGTTTCAACCATTCCATTCTGTCTTTGGCCACATGCTAATGTCTTACCATGATGATGGATGACTGCTGTAACACTTTGACCAATCACAATTCCATGTTTCAGATTTCCCAGTTTGAACCTCTTTAAATACTTTAGATCAGAATTGCTATCGCTTGAGACTGTATCTGCAGGACATTAGTTTGGGAAGAAGTAAAATAGAGTAGAGAAAGCTTTTTTGGAGTCTTGCTTCAAATCCTCAGATTAAATGAACACATGGGTGAATAACTTGCTTGAAAGAACACATTGAAATGAAATTCAAGCTGGTGTCTTCAAGAGGATTTCCAGTTAAGCGCTGCCAAACAAATCTAAGAAGTCTAGTTAACTTCCTTTGTGTTACATTCCAGATTCCAACATTAAAATTTGGAAGAAGCCTGATGAGTTTCTTTTCCTTCAGTTCAACAAGATGTTTTGAATGATGGACACCCATTTCCATCTCAGGCTCTTTTAGCTGTGACGTTGAACTAACGCAACACTCTATATTCTATATTTCTAAATTCCAAGCATTCAGTAGTACTTTTATTTTAGGTGAACTATATAAAGCAAATGCAACTGACTAAATTTGGAGAAATACATCCCTGCAGGTATAGGATTAGTCGTCAAGTATGTATGTCCTTCTGCCAGTATAATTTATGATGCACTAACAGAAAATAAGACAAAACATCAAAAGCAAAGTACATATTTTGCACATATTTGACCGGGGGGGGGGAACCTTGGTAATCCAGAATTTACCTCAATTTATGTACCATAAATGTAAGAGAAAAACTGAAGTGTAGACACTTCACACAAATAGATACCATACTGTTTAGTAGTATTATATTTCATAAATATATTTCTTCCTCTAGTTTTACTGAATTCTTGAGTTTTCTTTGCAGCTAACTCCAATTATTTCAGACCCGGAATATCTGCTGGACCAGCACATTTTGATTTGCATTAAATCTTCAGACAGTGACGAATCCTATGGTAAGATTTAAACAAGCGTATGCTAATATCCCATATGATTTCAGACAGGTGGATGTCCAGTATTTTCTTAAAAACCTCCACTGATGAAGCACCTACAACTTCTGAAGGCAAGCTGTTCCACTAGTTAATTGTCTCACTGTTAGGAAGTTTCTCCTTAATTCTAGGTTGCTTCTCTCCTTGATTAGTTTCCATCCATTGTTTCTTGTCTTGTCTTCTGGTTCTTTGGAAAATAAATTGATGTTATTTGTGGTAACCCCTCAAATACTGGAATGCTGCTGTCATGTCACCCCTACTTCTTTTCTCTTCTGTCATCAACCTAGTCCATTGCTAACCTATTGCTGTCTAGACTGGAATTTCTGAACATGTCTTAAAAAACAGGCAAGAGCAGTAGGGAAGATGAGCAGTTTAGGGAGCAATATGGAATCTCTCTACTTCTGACCAACATTTAGTCCCAGTATCTATCTATCTTTTAACACTAGCCAGCAAAATACCTCTGGGAATTAATCACAACCATCATTACTCCATATGCTCCTATGTGCTTTGCACATTGTTTTGCATTCAGTGTAATTTTATGCAAGTCTACTCTCCAAGCCTTAAGGAAGAATGTATATGATTGCAGATATATTCCTGATTGATTAATTATGTGTGATCATAAACAAAAAAACAATTGCCCCTTGTTATCTGATAGAAAACAAGTCCCTTACTGTTCTCTAGGTGAAGGCTGCATTGCCCTTCGAAGTGGAGCTGCAGAATCCCAAGTCCCTATTCAAACTGTGTTAACACACCATGGAGAAAAGACAGGGATCTTCCAAGGTCAATTCAAGCTACAGACATCCCAAGGGAAACAGAGAGAAAAATTATATGGTAAGCCAGTACTCCAATCCAAGAAGGACAATTGAGACAATTGAAAGAGCTGTTTTTGTTTTTCTAGTAGCTAAAACCAGCCAAAAATGATTATGTAAAAGAGTGGATTATAAGACTTGTTTCATAAACTAGTGGTGTTCTATTCCAGACTCCCTCTATGGTGCTGGGCAACTGACCTGGGCTTGTTTTACACCTCTGCCTAGTTCAAGACAAGAACTTGGTTGCACCAGAAAACTAAGCTGTCACCTGCAATTAATGGGGCAAGACCCATGAATGTTTGTGAAAGATTGTGAGCATGTAATATGGGTCAAGGAAAAGACATCTGGCAAGCTGGTGGAGGGAAAAAAAATTCTGTTAGTCATTTTAAACTCCATAAAAACCCAAACGTTTTAAAGTGTGGCCATGACATTAGGAATATGTCAGTAGGTCATGGTATACACAAGTCCAACCTGGGCCTAATCCAGTAGTTTTTAATAGTTCATGGATATCAATTTCATCAGATTTCCCAATATTTATTCCAATAACAGGGCTTGTTTCCCCAGCAAGAAATTCACCTCCTTAGAAATAATCTGTGTAGAGTTTAGGGTATGGATGAAGCTTGTCAGAGTGGTGACATCAGAGTTGTATACTCATTCCATAAATAAACTGACAAATAACAAACATGGGAAAGGAAGGAATTACAATGATTGAAAAGATCATGCCATTAAAACAAGCATTTTTAGCAATAAAAACGTTTCTCATTATTGAAACAATGACTTTGGATACATAGAAATGTACAGAACCTAGTTTTAGCCTTCCCTTCCTGCTTCCAAACAAATGAGAGAAAGGGAGCCCTCTGCGTAACTCTCTGTAATATAGATATGTAATATGTTTCAATTGTTAACGATGGACAGAAAAAAATTTGAATACATAGAAAAATGTTAAATAAAGTTTGAATTATATAATGCTTTATATGGATATATAGTCAAAGTTTAGGTATGAAAACAGCAATATATGATGGAAATAATATATGTATAAAAATAAATAGAATGCACAGTGAACAAGTCAACATTGAGCAGAAAGGAAGAGACGTTCTGTAATATCTCCTTGATTGTTCAGTGGATTCTGGATAAATACACAAGCCATGCTTGCTTGTGGTGGGGGGTTAGAGATATATAGTACTGGTTAAAGATGAGAAAATATCATACTTTTAATGCAAATTATACTATGCTGTTAATTGAAATAATGATTTGTATTGAATGTTTGTATGCCAATAGGAATAAGTATCTGAATTAATGAATCAAAGATTAAAGTAATTGCAATTAATAGAGAATACACAGTGCATGACTGCAAAAAAGAAAGAAAGAGAGGAAGTAGATGAATTTGTGCAGCTTAGCAGAATATTTACAGAAAATTAAGATGCTGAAGTGGAAAGTTTTTAAAACATGCGAACAGTGGTGGAAAACTAGTGGCAGTAGACAGTATGTTCAATGAAAGAAGTGAAAAGAGCATATTCCTTTGTAGGTGTGGGGACCTAGTGGTGAAGACACTTGTCTCCCACTCAAAAGGTTGAGAATTCAATCCTGTAGCAGCATATATTTCTCTCTCAGGACACAAAGAGAAAATATCTGCTTCAAACTCCATTAAGTCCTCAGGAAGAACATTCAGCCAATAAACGCTCAACTACATTCAGTCACCCCAACTCTATCCCGCATTAAGAGATTATAGGGTCATAAAAAGAAAAAATAATATGTTTCTTTCAACATTGTGACATAGATGTTCGGTATGTTACAAAGAAACATACAAGTATATTGAATGCAGTCAAAATATATGTTGAATATACGTGTGGTAAAACAAGATGAAATAAAAATATGAATAGATGATGAATGAATGTGGATTGAATACAAAACTGAAATAGCCAATGTGAAAGAACTGAGGTGGTTTTGCCATGTAAGAAGAATGAAACAAATATTAGTGAAAGAAAAGTAAATGGATCAAGAAAGATCTTGAATAGAGTTGATGAGATCCTCAAAAAAAGAGGTGAAAGTTTAAAGAACAAAAAAGCAATACATGAATTGGTATGCAGATGTGGTAGAAGCAAGTATGGTTTGCAAAGATAGAAAAGATTGGAATTGATATAAACTAGAGTTAGATTTCCATTTTTTAAAAATCTCCTGTTTTTAATTTCATTTGCTCATTACTTACTCTTTTTCTGCACCATGCATAATGTTGCTTACCCAAATATAGAATGGCCTGTGAACTACTCGTGCTCTGTCTGAGGTGAATGAGAAGTTGCACAGTTGGCAGTGATTAGCATCTGATTTGAAATCACTTTCTTGCTTACCACTCTCTCAGGCAGCAGTTGGGCCTTCTCAGGGTGTAGTAGTAGTTTTATTTGACCGATAGTATCCCAGATGTACTTTTCTTATTTTCACTATACAGGTCATCCACAATAGTTATTTGGACTTTAAGTTAAATGTATATTTCATGAATACTTTAGGTTATTTAGTGATGATTATAGCACTATAAAGGTATAAAGAAGCACTGATATTTCATTTGGATCTATTTACCTTCAGATTTTGTGAAAATTGAACGAGATGAAACTGCTGGACAAAAATCAATCAGAGGCTTGAGCTGTATAGACCATGCCAAAGAATGGGAACAAATCAACAAGTAGGTTGAAGACAACTAATTGTCTATATGCAAACATGATTGATTCACTACATCTGTATTGCACTATAGAGTGCAGTTGCATTACAGACTGCACTAGTCTAATATTTTTCCAAATATTAGTATCTCATTCTTTCTCCAGTCATAACCTTGGGTTTCCTTAGAAAAAATATTTGACATTCTTCATTATATTTTTATTATCTGCCAGGTAAGAATCCATGGAACCAACTTTCCTAGTTCTTTACTTTCTTTACTTTCCTATACTACACTATAGATGTAGTGTGTAATGTGATATAGACGTAGTGCAATATAGGGAAGTAAAGAACTGGACATGGATCCTTACCTGGTGGATAATAAAAATATAATGAAAAATGTGAAATATTTTTTCTAAGGAAACCCAAGCTTATGACTGGAGAAAGAGTGAGATATTATACCCAAAATAATATTTTAGTATGTTTTAATGTGATCCATGGCATACCAATAATCTAGGACCATTTTGATTGTTGATATAGATAGTACAACACTATTTTTTTCATGCTGATCCCAGAACATTAATCATTTTTAATCATAGTGTTTTTGTAACTGATATATCCTACATCTCTTTGACCTCAATTCAGCAATTTCAATGTTAATCTTCCCAGGTTTTAGCAGTTGTTTGTCTCACAGCTGTCAACAAGAATAGTAGTATTTCTTTACATAATATGTTTTCATTCTCACCTCATTTAACACTAATTATAAGACCGAACATACATTTTTTGTTCTGTAATCATGATGTATCCCTTAAAGACATAGTACCACAGCTATCTATTTACTTTACATTCTCACCAGAAATGATAGAAGTTGTCAGATTCTCTCAAACATATGGGGTTGATTTCTTTGTAAATATAGTCATAACATTTAGCTATGAGTTTGAACAGAATTTTCTTTCATTTTAAATGAGAGTATTTTTAAATTCCCAAACAGCATCCTTCTTCTTCTAAATCATTTTCTATGTTTATTTAGTGCCATTCAATCCAGTTTTCAAGAATAGTATTTGAATGATGGGTTAAAATGTTGCAAAAGGCTGGACTGATCCATGTTCAGATTTAGTCCCATCTACGAAGTTCAATGGGTAATTTTGCTTTGAGCTCCTGGAGGAAATGCAAGATATTAGTATAACAAATATGTACTGTACTAATAAATAAAGGCAACATATATTTAGACATACTTGAGGCCATTCTTGTAAATTGTGAAGGTTGTAAAACTTCTAGTTGTTTTATTGTTCACTGATGTTTAAAAAATGTGATATGAAAATATTCTCCTTCAGAAAATTTCAAAATTCTCTATCCTGTATTTTCCCTGAAAGGGTTACTATTTCCAATAGGAGATCCACTCATCTGGTAGCCAAAGAAGCAGCTGCCATTGCTCGGTTTCGTGGAACTGCAGTGACTCTTGATGACACTTGCAGAGATGATATTGGGCGGTAAGCATAGAACTTCACCCTTGAGAAAGCCTCATGGTACATTTATACTTCTTCTCGTGTGATTGGATTCTTCATTTTTGTTATCTTAATCATGAGATTTCTGTTTGAGGCATAATGCACAATAACACGTTCTAACATATGCTTCTCTTACTTCTTTAAGCAAAAATGCAAGGAAATGTTTTCCTTGATAGATTGGAAGTATTTACTGTATGACCAATAACCTGAGGACTTTGAAAAAACAAGGGATTTTGCTTCACTATTGAAGACAGAATAGTATTTTTAAGAAATAAACTTGAAAGCTGTACTGAATTACTTGTGAACACTTGTAGTAAGACTTGAGTTTTGATTACTGACTTTATTTTTTTCTTTTGGTGACTTCAGTTTTAGAATTTACAGTTGGCCTGGCTTTAATTAGCTGGAACTGTAACATTTTACATATTCAGTATGTGCAGTGGTGAAATCTAAAATTTTCCACTACCGGTTCTGTGGGCGTGGCTTGGTGGGCGTGGCTTGATTATGTGACTGGGTGGAAATTGTGTTTATACAACAGTGGAAAAACAAAGAGATCCCTACAGATGAGAATGTAATTAAAA
>JANHFL010001590.1:508506-522314 GCA_032468155.1 Oxyrhabdium leporinum | reverse complement strand
GGTGAGTAGGCGGGCAGGGGCGGGGCCAGCCAGAGGTGATATTTGCCGGTTCTCTGAACCAATCAAAATTTTCCCTACTGGTTCGCCTGAACCGGTGCGAACAGGCTAGATTTCACTTCTGAGTATGTGTTAGTTTTAGCAGGAAGGTCAGTAGTTATCCAATGTGTTTTTAAATGGCTTCTATCATTACCAATCAAAAACATTTGCCTCCTGAATGGATTTTTTTTATAGTCAGAAAAATAATGGGAAAAAAGTGGGAAAATACAGGATGGTTAAAAATAGAAGATATTGTAATCTGGATTCTTGGAATAATTCTATGAGTTAGGCAGGACAATTATATAATACAGAACCCATCTGAAAGCATGTATATGAGTTCTTATTCCATTAAAAAATACTACAGAGCATAAAAATAAATGGTTATTTTAAAATGGAAGAAAAATAATTAAGTGAACAGATAGAATAAGACATAATAAGACATTCAAACAGATTTGAATAAGACATAATCTTGCTCCTAATTTTCATCTTATCCACTTTATGGCTGAACTGGCAGCAATCAAATTTATAGTATGAATTTATTTTTGCTCTTCAAGTGAAGAAATTGTGTACAGGTAGTCCTCAACTTAAGATCATAATTGAACCCCAAAATTTCCATTGCTAAGCAAGACAGTTGTTAAGTGATTTTTGCCCCATTTTACAACCTTTCTTGCCCCAGTTGTTAAGTAGATCACTGCTGTTAGGTTAATAACAAGTTTGTTAAGGGAATCAGGCTTCCCCATTGACTTTGCTTGTCAGAAGATCGCAAAAAGTGATCACAGGACCCCGGGACACTGCAACTGTCATAAATACATGCAAGTTGCCAAATTTTGATCACATGACCATGGGGAGCTGCAATGGTTGTTAAGTGTGACAAGCAGTCATAAGTCACTTTTTTTCAGTGTTGTTGAAACTTTAAATGGTCACTAAACGAGGACTACCTATATAACTTGAGGCCCAAGACCATTTGTGGCTCCAAAAGCCTTGGGTGCAGCTTCATATATAACTATCAATACATTCTAGAGATAACTTTCAAGAAAATGAAATGAGACAGAAAATGAAATGAGAAAAACATGACTGGAAGTATTTACATCATTTAATGTTAATTAAAAGTAGATGTACATGAAATGAAGTCATTTTGTTTTTGCCTCAGCCAGTACATTTTGGAGTACAGTCCCAGTCTTCAGGTACAAATAGCAAGTACAGATTTTTGGCCAGGAAAAAGTGCATATCCCTAATGTATATCCCAATATACACAATAGAGTACACTACACAATATGTGGGCACAATGTAGTACAACTGGCCAGAGAAGCATAATAAAACTAAAAAAAACTGAAGGCAGCTGTTGACAATGACCCTTCATTATTTCTCACTTTCATCAGTTTTGAAGTAGTTTAAATCAAGAAGAGTGTTCCACTTGGAACAATGCTCCTTCTTTAACTAGAAACTGCTGTTTCTCCACCTCCTTCTTTAAGTAAAAATGATATTTCAGTCTAACATCATTTAGGAAAGGATAATGTTCGTTATCAAAACAACATCATCACCAACAATTATAGGTGGTGCTTGGCTGCCTGGCCATCTGCATATCCATCTATCATCTATCTCATTTAACATTCCATTAAAACCATGATAAAACAATAACTAAAAGATTGCCCAATGATTCTCAGCTAAATTCTAAATATCCCTTCAGAAGATAAGGTATTCAATGTCTTCCTGGATGCTAAAAATGAAAGAGGCCAAATGCGGGCCTATTTTCTGGTTCAAAGCCCTTTTACAGAGGTAACACACAAAGCAGATTTTTCCCTACTCGGGTTGGGAAGTCTCTAATGCAATTTTATCCCCACTTCATATGTACAGTATCTTTACAGACAATAAACACTACTTTGAATTGAGTCTGGTGGTTCACTAGTAATCAGTGCACCCACAAAATAGTATTATTTTGCAATAGCAGGTTTTATCCACTAGCAGCCTATCTTCTACTTTCTATGCCAATTCTAGCTTCCATATTTCCTTCAAAGAAAGGTATGTGTAGACCATGTTGCAATAGTCCAACTATGTGGTGATAAAGAAATTAGTTGCTGTTTCCAGGTATTAAGACTGCAACTTGTATACCAGCCAAAGCTAGGCAGGAGCTGCAAGTGCAGGAGAATCACCTAATCATAGATATGATCCTCCTACATTTACTGTAACAGTAACTGATATTTTGAAAAGCCTTGATGTTTGTGAGCAAACATCATTTCTATCTTGCAATATGCTTAAGCCAACGGTGAGCCAAAAGAAGAACTTAAGCGGAGGCTTGAGAAAGAATCTGTGTTTAATTTGATCAAAGTAAAGACATATACCAAAGAGACATGTAAGGAAAACCACACCTTAGAGGATATATGGTATCCTTTTTATACCTCCAGCTTAGTACCCAATTCTGACCCCCTGGCCCATGCCTTCCTTGTAGCCCTGCATTGGCTGTGCAGCAAGGAAAGGGGGGCGGGGGCTGGTGCTTAGCAACAGAGATCAAAGGTGTAAGTTAGAGCTGAGGTGCAAATTGTCCGCTGTGTGAACCCTGATGATGTATTCGTCTTCAACCCAAGGCGAGTGCTGGTCTCTGAATGGTACTCAAAAAGAAGGATAATGGGGAATTAATATCGATAGCAGGAACATATGTTTGATAGCTACCAGATACTTTACAGAGGCCTAATAATACAGCATATATATGTGTTATAGGAAGTTACAGGATACAAATACAAATGCAAAGGCGTAATACAGTATATATGTTGTTACAGGATACGAACTTCTACTAATTCTAGTACTCTAGTATATCGTATTCTATTATTATTCTATTATTATTACTATTTCCCTTTGATACATATGCTCCTCCTACAGTTACTGTAACAATAACTGATATTTTGAAAAGCCTTGATGTTTGTGAGCAAACATAATTTCCATCTTGCTGGATTGCAGAACCCAAACTGATCTCTCCCAAAGGTTTCATATAGATATTAAAAGTATGGGAGAGACAAATGACCAGTATGGTTCCTACAAATGACCCCTATACTGGAGCAATCATGGGCATCAACACCTGACTGGAAACACCACCAAACATAGAGCAGAATCATTGCAGAGCTGTGCCTCCAAAACAATACCACAGTAGATGAATGTCGGAGGTTTCCAGGAAGGGTGTACTCTCCAGTTCAGATTCTGATACTCTCTAATTTGATGGTCATCTCCTTTTGTGACCATTTGATTCTGATGGACATCTCCTTTGTGACCATTGCTCTTCTGTCCCAGGTCTGGGCCTGAGAACTTAATCAAAGGGATTCAATAATCCCGTTATAGAATTCTTGTGTTGAGACCCACAGAGATGACCTTAGAGAAATTATGCAATGACCATAAAACATATTTTAAGCCTAGCAAATGAATAAAGCATTAAAAAGAAGCACAAGTTGACTTTGCCTTAACTCCTCTAAATGTCTGCAGAATAACTAGACATTCTATCATAGTTATTCATTTCTCTCACTCTTAACTTTTTCCTCAGGAACACAGTGCCCTCAGAGATCAACAATGCCAGCTACTTACGGATGGCTGCTGCCTCTCAACCGTTCACTGCAACAACACAGTTTAAGCAGATCCCTTCACCGGATCAACAACCTACCCTTTGGAATTACGATCCACAGCCAAAAGATAATACTCCACTATTGGGATTAGAATCTCCTACTACACCTTCCACTCTGTCTCCTGGATCTCCAAGAGTTACTGCTTCTTTTGCAACTAATCGAAAAGATCAACTGTAAGTTTTATACCACTTTGGTCTATATTTAGACCACTGAGATGGCCTAGATTTCCCATATTTTACTTGTCCTTTAGCAAACCATTCTATAAATCATATTATTTCTAGACTTCAGGCAACAGGATTATATAACAGGACAACTATAGTCACTGCTATTTTATGAACTCCAGTATTTATATTTTTCTGCTTAATCAATATTTTATTTTCATACGCATTCACCATCATTTTGAATCTTTCCTTGGCCAGCTCCAGGCACTGTGCTGCCAAAGATGGACTCATGCCCTATCCATTTAACTGAAGGTGCATAAAACTCAAGGCAAATCAAATTATTTTTGAACATAGAGTTGCTAAACTCATGTGCCTCTCTTCCCTTTCCAACAATATAGAACAATAATTAATAGAAAAAAATAATTAATATAACCTTTTGAAAACATTCTCAAACTTGGTATAATGGTTACATAACCTTCCTTTTTCTCTTAATTTACTAACCTTGGCAGGTACAGTGAGGTGAGGAAAAGCATGGCAGAACCATTGCTGCAAGATGAAGCATATTCAAAACCAGATATGATTGATAATCCTCTGTATGACTTCACAAAATCCAAGGACAAGCTTCTATTTAAGAGAGAGCAGGAATTGTTTAAGGTCTCCCGGAAAGAACTCCCAACCATTCCTGATCAAAACTTTCCTTTCACCAAGCTACAAGAGACCGATGGCAACAAACCTTGCAAGCAACAATCCTCCCCACCTTTCCTTGTCCCCACACACAGATTTCGTTCTTATACCTGTTCTAATCAATCTGAGGAAAACAGTACAGTGAAGGAAAAGATTCAAAACAAGCAGAAGCCTTGTTCCAATTTAGATCCTTCTCTGTCAACTTTCAAGAATCTCATTAAATTAACAAGGTCTGAAGTAGTGCAGAATAAACCACCTCTTCCATCTAAAAGCCAGGTGGTGCTTGATATGCAGCACATCAAGGGCCGAGATTATCGAGAAAGCTCAGAACTTCCATCTCAAAGGAAACACCAAAATGAGGATGGGACTGTTGGCAGAGCAGCTGTGCCGGTAAGTTTAATATAGTGCATAGCATGTACATTTTGAAACAGGAAACAGTTCTTCAGAATTTCAGAAAAGTGTTAGGTCCTTTATCAGCCCAATCTGGAAACGCTAATGATTGAATATGGAAGTGTTTGCATATCAAGTATGTATGTGGTGACTGAATAACCAAGTCTATTTCAGTGTTGTTTTTATATAAAATGGAAGGCAGATTAAGGAAGCCATTGATGATACCATAGCTTTCTCTGGAACCATACAACTATTCCAATAATTAATTTGCTCGAATCCAATCAAGGAAAAAGTTGGCACAAATCTTTGAGGAGATAATTTGAAACAGTGGCAGTAGTAGGACAATTTACTATGGGATATTTTTGTTTCTTTTTGTAAACTAAGCAAATAGCACTCAGTTTTCTGCTGATCAGCATCTGACCCATTTCATTAACTCTTGTAAACTAATATGCTAAACCAGGTGATCATAACACTTCATAATCTTTAAATATCTTTAAGTTTAATGGAGATACTACTGCCTTCTGCAATGTAGACCACAAGTGTACTTTTTTGCACACTTAAACAGATGTACAGACAACTAAGTAGTCTTTATTAATTGGGGAGAGTTATGGCTGAAATAAAAGCATCTTCCTGTGAACTGACAGAGATAAGGAAGTTAAATGTGTGTTGCCTGTTCCTGAGCAATGTAACTTTTCATTGATTATTCTGTCATAAGGATGGATATTATTCTTGTCTTTCTAGTGAAAGAAACTATCACTGATGAAAAACCCAGATGAATCCTGAAAAGAAATAGCATGAACATTTCTCATACTCTTAATATCCTTTGACTTGGTACACAAGCCATGTAGCTGAATGTTTAAACAAGAATAAATCTTTCTGCTTCTCTCTCTTATGGTAGTACACGTTATGAAGCATAAGGTAAAATTAATTAAGACCAAAATTGATTTTAAAAGACTGAGATGAGTGAGTGCTATAAAGCTTAAAATTCTGTCAATTCCTTCAAGGACAAGAAAGTTGTGAATAATTATGGGAATTGAAAATGATATGAGTTGGATACATTTGAAGGTATTATTCAGATTACTACGGTATATTACAGATTAAGACAAAATATATTTTTAGATAATGGCCCGGTTTCCTAAATATTTTTACTTGGTGGTTTATTGAGAGGGAATAAAAACCAAAAGTTTATAATTTCTGACCATGCACAAAGTGCTAACTTGGTTCTTTAAGAGAACACAGTGAGTATGAGTTTTCAGCAACTATAAAATTTCCTTTGGACCATAAATCTATCAATGATTGCCTTATTTTCCAGATAATTCCTTATTTTTTATTTATAATGTGAATAAAGAACAGCACACTTGAGGAACTGAAACTTTCCTGAAAAATTTAATTTTGTGTATGTGTATGTGTGTAGGTCTTGTAGTTTGCTTTATATAGTATACATATTTAGTTCATATTGACTTCATCATAATATCACATTGGCAATTACTTGAGTCAAAATACAATAAAAACAATCTCTCTTATCTTGGTTTATAAGCAGCTAGATATACTTGGGCTTAATTACAATTAGATTTTGATGGTGAGTCTAATGAACAATTTATTCTTCTTTTAAAATAAGTTTTCATTCTGTTGGAAAATGTGATAGAATCTGAAATAGTTTCTAAATTAACTACTTGGCAATGTTTATTTTAAGAATTTCAATAATTACACATAGAATTCTTTTTGTGCGGCAATCTAGTCAATTTCAGCATGTTGTAATTATTCAGGATCATATGCCCTAACCTCTTCAAAGGAGGCTGAAATGCCATCATTTTTATGGAATCTGTTTAAATTAAATTGGAAATATATCAGAGATTCAAAAACATCTTTGAAGTAGAAATTACTGATATTTCTGGCTTATGGAAAAAAGTATTGGAATATCAGCTCATGGAATATCAGTGCATGCAAGTCTTAAACTTGAGGTTAAAATTAATTCATGAAAGGGTTTATTCCAAATATATTAGCCTCTTCAAGAATGTATCAAAAGAATGGACTGAATCTCTGTTGGCAATGTAATACATTTGGCTGTGGCAAGATCTGGTTTCTTTTTTAAGTAATAATATGTATTAGTAGATGGATGAGTAAATATTTTCAGGTTTAAACTAGTTTGAAGTTAAAGATTCAGTATTATTCTGAATTATATTCAAAAATTGTAAAACCTGACCACTTTTGAGAAACATTGGTTATATCAAATGTGAGGAATAGTCCGGAGATTAATACAGTGGGACAAGAAAAGTTCTATTATCAGGATATCACAGACTGGATTCAAGAAATGTATCACATTTTTAACGATTATTTTTATATACTAATTAAGACACAATGTTTCTGTGTTACAGGGTTCATAATATTTTGCAAAAGTAGACACATTTGTATGTGTAATTTGTTATATTGTTATTAAATGAATATGTCATCTATTTAGGTGATTTATATCAAAGTAGTATGTTAATTTGTTTCTTTTTTCTTTTATTTTAGTATTATAACTTAATAACTAATTTGTTGGATTTGTGTACATTAATGTCTTCCTCTTAATTTGTTTTGTATATATTTTAAACTGCAATGACATAATTAAATTTATTTCTAAAATTGTACTATCTTATTGACCTCAATGATTATTGCTTTTTATTTTTGTATCCATCTGAGACTTTAGGTAAAAAGCTTTGCAATAAAATTGTGCAATGAATAGTGTCTTTGATTTTCTGTGCTCCTTGCTAATTTTAAAAAAGCAGTCATTCTTATCCAAAAGAAGCAAGTTATTATGATTGGCCACTACAGATTGTTTAAGGTTATTAAATAATGTGTTGACATCCTCATCTCTGATTGCTACTGTTCAAGAGATTTATATGAACTAAGTTCCACTTGCCCCTCTGTTGTCTGTCATGTTCCCCTGACTCTAAGAAATTTGAAGGAGACATTTTATGCTGCTGAAGCTGAATGGAGCTATAAACAAAGAGTGTGGTGAAACTTAATTGTGGTAGAAGGTAGCAAATGCAGCAGGCTGTTGTAATAAAGTCAATTTATTTTCTCACAGTGCCTCAGAACAGAATTAAAGAAGAGTAAATGGTGGAAAGGCTGTGCAGATATATATATATATTAAAGGTCCCATTGACAGAGTAAGTGCTGTAGCAGTGCTGGCACTCAGGAATTTTTAAGATCCCTTCATGCAACCATTTTACTGAAACAAGCAGCTTGGAACTAGGCAATGCCCAATTTTACAAACTCTCAGTTTTATGGACTTTGATCCAGTAAATATTGGAAATAACAAGATAAAAATCTGGATTTTAATGGACTTCTTCCCAAACAATGGAATATCTGTTGCGTGTTGAAACAATCCAAACAACGTTTTACTATATGTTTATCAGTTTCACTGCACATAATATTTGTTGCTTTTAGATGCTATTTCATCCTTTTTCATTATAATTATGGTTTGGGATTCAGTATTTATAAATACTGTATTTAATAAGCCATGGCTTGAAGGGGACGGAGTAAAAAGAAAGAAATGTAGATGTAGATGTGTAGATGGCAGGATAATGAAGTACCAATGCTCTTACCTGGGTTTGATCAGATTTGTCCCAGGTCTTACTCCAGTAGCACTCCAGGAATCTGTTCTTGTGCTTCATTGCTCAAAGCTCCTCAGTAACCAATAGGTGCTCCAGGATTGGCACAAAGACTGCATGGGAGATGAATTCCAAGGCTCCATCCATTCATCTATTCCTAGCAGTGACTAAAGCTTCAGCTGAGCCACCCACCAGATCCTCTGGAAATCCATTGAGCTTGCTGGTTACTTCAAGGAGTCCAATCAAATGGCCCTGTCCCCTCAGAGAGTGACACCAGTGACCTGGAAGGCAATCCAAATAAAATCTGACTCTGATTCAACTGGGGCTGCTCTTATCTTCAGACTGAGGTTCTGTATTTGCAAAATCGTATCTATGAAGGGAAAGTCCTATTAAGATATTACCTATGTTTTAGAAATGGATTGATCTAATAGTTATCTGAGTTTTACAACTCTCTATGTGTATTACATATTAAGAACAACATTGTTTTGTTTTACATAATTTTATTTATCAGAATATATTGAAATTGTATACCAGGACAGAGAATATAAAGACCATTGCAGTTCTTGATTTAGAAAGAGTATCTCCAACTGAGCGCAAATTCTTTCTGAGAATCGGATATGTTACTTTTATCACCTAATTATCTTAGCCACTTTCCATTGAGTTACTGTGACTGAAAAGCAGCTTGTTTCCCACAGATAGATTTCCCAACTTCTCAGGTCTAAAAATAGCCATGTTCTTTTAGTGTGTTAAATTTCCATGGAGATCCAGCTGTCATGAACGCTTAATTATTTTAGCTACAATTCGTAACATACAGAATACAATAATGTTTTAAAAGCGTGGTTGCTTCTCTCTATCACTACCCCAGTTCTAACTGTGCAGCCTACTTTGCCATTCCTATTAGCCCCACAGAATGAGATTCTAAGATTTAATTAGAACATGGATAGGTTTTAAATCATATTAACAGAGTATCACCATCTTTGTTGAAGACCAATATTTTACAGTCATGGTTTTACTATGAATTCTAAACAATTGGAAAACAAGGATAATCTGTAGAACTGAATATACCTCTTTTCTAAAATAAGGGTTCCATCCAGACTTACCTAGTAAGGTTTCTTGTACAGAGCTTTGTGGTGCAGATTTAGAAACATAGAAGGGATTTTAAATATAGGTAAAAATATGATAGCTTCCCATACAGCACTGCATTCAGGGATAAACATCCACCATACTTAATTGTGGAAAAGTAGAAATTATACAGTAAAAATTCTGATTATGTATACTAAACAGCGCACTCCAACTTGTTCATAATAATGTTTGATGCAAAGGTAGCTTTTCTTGGAGGAATGAATTCTGTGGCTCTCCATGTGATCCTGAAATTCAGTGATTAATAGCTAATAGATGGGTAATGCAAAGCATTCTGAAGAAATACTTCTCAGGATGCATTAATGCAAACGAAGTATTTCTCTTTGGAATCTTAAATCAGCCGTGTTTTTTGTATGTTTTGTATCAGTAATTGAAAACTGTGTCAACTGGTTTACATGGGTACATCTAGGCAACCTATGCGTTGCACTTGCCAGCTTGTTCCTTACTTGGGAATGCACATGAAAAAACAATTGGGGACAGCCTTCAAACCAGCTACACACGAATTTTCAGATATTCACAGGTTGTAGTCAGAAACTCAAGATGGCAGACACAATGGTGCAAGCAAACATAAAATAGGGAGCTTTTCTCACTCTGCCTAAGCACTGCCATTACTTTGTTGACCACACTGCAATGGAGGTAGTTGTTTTGAAGAGAGGCATTTGTTTTATGCTGATACACTTTGAGAAGCAGTTCTGAATGCTTGGTATAACAAGTAGTGAGGGATATTAGTACTTGCATTTGGCAACATCTGGGGCAACATTTTCCTTTTCGTTATTTGCTTCTAGTGATGAATGGTT
The DNA here is from genome assembly GCA_032468155.1 of Oxyrhabdium leporinum. NCBI lineage: Eukaryota > Metazoa > Chordata > Lepidosauria > Squamata > Cyclocoridae > Oxyrhabdium > Oxyrhabdium leporinum. Next base: position 511,908 of record JANHFL010001590.1, on the reverse strand, counting down.
TAGAAATACCATTGAGTGAGATTTTGCCTGTTTATAAATTCTATAGACCATGTTGTACCACCTTGCTCCCTTAATGATGCTAGGCAGCATCTAAGAAACATTAAAAACACTGTAAAAACAAATAGGACTGGTATCAAACATGAATGTTAAAATAGTAACATTAAGAGGTTTGTGAAAATAAATTTTAAGATCTTCTTGAAGTTTAATGCAGAAGAAATTTACTGCAACTTCAGTGGTAATTTATTTTATACAATGGATCCTGCCACAGAAAAAGCCAAACTGATTGTTGATGTTTAACTTATCCATGGCAGGAAGATGTATTAAAATATGTTGAAGATTTAAGAGTGCTAGATGGACTTTATAGGAGTAAATTATCCTGCAAATAGTTAGGATTTCAGCCATATACTGGCATATTTGACAATATACAACACAGGACAGAAGACAGATGAATCTGTGCTATAAATTGTTATGAACAGATGTACTTTGCTATATTGCACAAAAACCCCCATCCCTTTTTCTTGCTAATTTATCCTTTTTGCACATTTTATTTACAGTTCATATTGTAACAGCTGTGATATTCACCCATCCAAAGTTATCTGCAGGTTTGATAAAGTCTCATACAATTATGCTTAATTTTAATTCTCCTTGTTCTTTATTTTTTGTTGTGGCTGACAACAACCCAAATCAGTCTCATCCTCAAAATTTTAATTAAGAGCACATACTTGGTAGCTTTAATTAAACTGTTTATTGTAATCTGATTGGATAACAGAAACAAATGCAGCCTTCATGTACTGTATTTTTTAAAAAATAAACATTTTAGCTTATATATAAGCAAATATAGAGGGGAAGAGCAAGCAACAAAAAGATACAATATTTTATAAGAATTTGAATTGCAGAGATGGAAATTCTAGGGCTCTGATTTGCAGTCAGGACCTTGGGTCCATATAGAGAAAGGCAGACAAGTTTGATTGTATAAGAAGAGCTGTTGCTTTGTTACGGAACACCTTATTTTTTAGATGTAGCAGCAGTGCCGAAAATAGCCCGTCTCTTGTTAATGACTGGAGGAATGCTGATGGGATTAGGCACAAGTCCTTAAAAGACTTAACATCTGCAGCTAAATAAGTCTGCAGTGTTGCACAGGTGTGGTATATTGTTGCCTCTTCCTTATTAGGTTTGCCTTTGACCACTAAATCTCAGCCTTGGCAATTTTAAGATGTGTGGACTTCAATTCTCAGAATTCTCCAGACAGCAGATGGAGTTGAGAAACCTGCTTTAAAGAATGGCAGGGGGTTGCATCTCCACTGCCTCTAGTGAATTTCATTCTGTTAAAAATGACTAATACTTCTTTCTTTTCAACAAACAAGGAAGGTGATGGGACTTTGTTCTGTGAAAGGAATAATTTCCTTGGATATGATGGGCGTATGCAAATAGGGAAGCAAAACCTGGTCTCCGACAGTTCACAACTTTTATTTCAGCCATAACATTCCCGCCATCTTTTAACATATAGTATATCTAAGAGTTCAATTACAGATTGACTAATTTATAATTTGGTGATTACTTACATTAAAAAAATATATCCTTTATTCATGTTCCCAAAGCAAGGCTGTCAAACTCATGGCCCGCAGGCCAGATGCATCATGTGCTTGCCATGCCCATGCCTGGTTTAGCGAAGGGGAAAAAAGTCATGATACGTCACATGATGCTGCTGTGACAATGCGAGTTTGACACCCCTGCCCCAAAGCAACAACCATCTATTATCTGTCCCCTAGTAAAAGCTTAATGGTAAAAGGCATCCACAAAAAAAAGTTATTTTCTTCATATCCAGCAATTCCTTTTTCTGAAAATCTGCCAAAAGCTCTGGTTGTAACAGTAGCAGAATTGCTCTCAGCTACTATGGCCTGAGATATATTTAAACTTTTTTTCTAACAGAGATTACTACATAAAGACAATATTTAAAAGTACACACCACAGAATTAAAATTTTGCTATTCCAATTCAGAGACATAGCATTATTAAATTGTGAGTTTAGAACAGTTATTTGTCAATCTCAGCAACATTAAGGTGTATAGTCCCATACTTACTCCATGAATTTATTCACCAGAATAGTGGTAGAACCCTTTTATTTCGACAGGTCTTGACTTTTAAGTTTTTCTAAATAGAATTGCCAGTATGGGTTTCTTGAACCAATCTCTTTTAAGACCTAACAATTATTTTGAACTGGGTAGCCTTACTAATTGGATAAATTAAAGTTGACAGCTGTGATTGTATTTAAAGAGTCCAGAAAAAGTATACCCAACCTCTCCCCCACCATAACTATAACCACCAGGATCCTTGAAAAGGTATTTTCCAATTTTCATTGTTAATGTGGCAGAAGAGAAAGTTCGGACAGGACATAGTTCTAGAAAGATAAAATGTCCCTTGAGTGGAGCTTGATTCCTAGAAATCAATTAGTTTAGCCTACCACTGGTATTTACTGATATTTCCTGGTGGTTTCCCATTCAAGTACTTGTTAGGTACAATAATGTTTATTTTTCAAGATGTTAGCCAGATGCTGCCACAGTAAATTACAATTAATTTAAATAAAATCAAAATTATCTTTTCTTTCCCTAACACTTTTAAAAGTGCAGCCTTTGGCCAGAAGGTTGCATGCCTCTCAGGAAGGAATGAGAAATTATTCGTTTCAGCAATACACTACATATTGGAACTAGATGGCTCTGATCAAACTTAATAGTGATTTAGGTTCTCATCATACTATATGACTTACATTTATAGGTTGGGCTTACTTCCTCATAACCCATTACCCATCAGAGACAATTTGTAGTGTCCTAGTTGCAGAATTACAGGAAGGAGGGTTGAGGTGTTTTGTTTTGACATTTCAGACTAAAAATAGTTAAAAGCTAATGGTAGTCGAAACCCCTGTAAAGCAGTATATACTATGCTCAATGGTATACATATATTAGCTGTTTACTGCACTAAACACTCATTATACTGTCACTTACTCTGGCTCTACTGTGCAAGACAGTGACAAAGCTTTTGTTGTGCTCTCAGGAGAGCTATTTTTAACTCTGAGTCATGTTTCTTGGCTCTCTCCCTGCCTATTAAAAATTAGAAGCACCATTAATTCCTACAAAAGCTACCACACCAATCATTCTACTTCAAGATCTTTTGCTTCGGTTTTCAACTTGGAGCCCCAAATTACTGAAATCAATACAGATCCTTTTGATACTGTACAGTCTAATGCTCAGTGCACCTGACTTTTCAGCACCATATGTGACTGATTGAGGGCTTCCAGTTTGAAGGTCTCTAGAGTATTTGTAATATTCAGACTAGCTATTATTATTATTATTATTATTATTATTATTATTATTATTATTATTATTATTATTATTATTATTATTATTAT